>CAJUYI010004397.1:16597-35319 GCA_910591695.1 Galerucella pusilla
CAACACTTGACTTTGACTATAATATAAATATTTTGAAGAAATTGAAATAAACAAAATTGCCATGGTCGTGTATTTTAATCAGGGTAGTGTGGTGATATTTTTCAGGGTGATGCATGCCTCCCAACTGCCGCCCCTTATTTTGAATATTTTAAAATTGGAATAAAAAAAATTCGCATACCTTTGTTTTCACAATATAAATAGTAGTGAAGTGATACTTAAATAGTCTAAATCTTAAGTCCATCATCAGCAATATTAAAAGCGGCGTGTTATTGTGAGAAATCATAAAGCATTATACCCTATTGGTGCCGATAATAAAAGATCGGAATCTGTTAACAGGACTGACCCGTGACTGACCTACGGATTATTATTTCCGATTCCGAGTTTATGCGATGCTATGCCGAAACCCGAGAACAGCCGGTATTCGAGTACTTGGATAAAAGAATCGAATACACCGAGTACTATTAAGAATCGGATACTTCCCGATTCTTAGTATTCGAGTTCCCCATCAATAGTCATAAACATATCAACTCTGGGTAAATTGTCTGACTGTCCTTTTATAAAACCCGCATCAACCATTTTCAGTCTTTCAACAAAATCGCAAACACCAAATCAAGCAAAATTAAACAAAACTCTCCGAAAACAACTAAAAACCACGTTCAACGATCTCTACGTGTTGTTTGAATTGTCGGTTCACGATCGCCTGACTCGAAAAGTGCGGTCTGACGTCACAACTAATGGCAGCGCGTTTTAAGAGCAGTTCAAATTATTCAAATTTTAACCCTTTATATCTCAGGTAATTTAATCGTTATTGGAATTTTTCTTTTTCTACGAAGTTCCTTTTGATAATATCTTACGATTTTAATTGTTTTTAAATGATTTTATTTTTTTGACAAGTTCCCTATTATTGATAATTCAAATATTGAAATTCATATTAATTTGTGGCTAAAGATAGGTACTTTTTCGTAATTATACTATGCAATATTTGTATTTAAACAAAATTGATTGAAATGTAGTTTACAATATTTATCTTGTCTAATGTTACATATGAATTTTCGCTTATGTTTATTGTTAATAGTTAAATTGAGCTCATAGTTATTATAGTGGTTATTTTGTAGGAATGAAAATTGAGGCGGAAAACTTATTTTTTCTACGACAGCTATGGAAAATAGTTCTTTTCCCACAATTTACAAAACTACAAAGTGTCACTTTGCCTAAGCCGTGGGAAAGATTTTTTTCTCACGGCACAGTACTTTTCTGGCTCGTGTGTTTGTTCGGTTCCACACTCGTGAGAAAATTTGAACTTTCCCAACTTGTTGCACAATATACTATTTCCTACTAGCGTGCGGAAAAATCCACTTTTCCGCACTCATTTTAGTGTCAAGTTTTTAGGGAGTATACTGACATTTGAATATTTAAAATATTTATTTGTATGATTGTAGTTTACCAAAGGACTGAAAAATTAATAAATTTATTATAATTCTGCTATAATTTTCAATAAAAAAAAACTTCTCATTAAATTCATTTCAAATAATAATAATTAATTTGTTGATATGTATTTAATAGGAAATGTTTCTTTATGTTAACTTTTGGGCTTTTTTCCGCATGCTAGTAGGAAAAATAGTATACCTTACACATGTGTAAAGTGAACTTAATGGTGAGAAATGATGTTCCGGGTTTGACCATACAAAATTGTACAAATTTCACCATCAACTATAATTTTGAATGAAATTATTTAACAGTTTAGAGATGGGATACTTTTGGTGTTATTTTTGTTTTACTAGCCATAGTTACTTCACTTGCGTATTCTTTAAATTTGTGTATTTAATAGGAAATGTATCTTTATGTTAACTTTTGGGCTTTTTTCCGCATGCTAGTAGGAAAAATAGTATAGGTACTTAACACATGTGTAAAGTGACTTTTCCGCACGCGATTGCTGGCCGAACTCGCAAAAGCGTCGTTCGGCCATCTGCAATAGCGTGCGGAAAAGTATCACTTTCCACACTAGTTAGGTGAACTACTATTTCTCCCATATTTTATTTCTTATTATTTGTATAAAGCAGTATTGAAAAATTTAAATAAAAGCAATGTTGTTGAATTCAACATAATTTTTTATGGAAAAACCAATAAATATTTTGTATAAGACTATTGTTTCATTCACTCATCAGTGTACTGTTCTACAATATTTAAGAAAAAACATTTCACACGTTCAAGACATTTTAAAACTTATGCCACCTACGCCTATGGTAAAATGAATCGTAAAGCCATCCGTTCAAGGTCATCAAAAGCTCTGGCAATTTATGAATGAAATTTATAAGAGTTATACTACTGGTTCGTTTCTATACTGTGCTATTACTCTCATTTAACCATAATCTCGTAACTTTTACGGTTAAAAAATGATCTGCTTGTATAATATGCACACATTAAGTCAAGAAAACATTTTTGTATTCTGTGTAAAAAATTTTATTTAAAATTGCAAAGCGCTTTCGGCTATTAGGCCATCATCAGTGCCATACCTGCAAGTAAGCAATAATCGTTGGAAAATTTTTAAAAAGAAATTAGTAAATAATTACTTACTCGTCAGATATGAAACAAGAAACCTAGTCAAATGTCTACAACACATTAACATCACAATGTTAAAATTACATTAAATTTAAAATTTTTAAAAATTATTCCCTGATTGGGGTTAAAATTTAAAAAAAAAAATTAAAAATAAAAATTCAAAAAAAAATGTTTTTAAAAAATTTAAAAAAATTTTAAATTTAATGTAATTTTAACATTGTGATGTTAATGTGTTGTAGACATTTGACTAGGTTTCTCGTTTCATATCTGACGAGTAAGTAATTCTTTACTAATTTTTTTTTTAAATTTTCCAACGATTATTGCTTACTTGCAGGTATGGCACTGATGATGACCTAATAGCCGAAAGCGCCCTGCAATTTTAAATAAAATTTCTTACACAGAATACAAAAATGTTTTCTTGACTTTCTAGTCATGTGTACTCAGGCATATAATAATATTAATATCTAATAATTTACTAAGTTCAAGAGAAATCTAGTAACAAATGGAAAATAACTTACCAAAAAAACAGCCGTGTGAATATGTTCGCTCTTTTCAATGGGTGAGGCTTCTTTTGAATTTGATTTTGTTTTATTTCTTCCATGATTTTATCTGCTTGAAATATAAATTAAAATAATTATTTACATAATTAAAAAATATCAGTTTCATTTATGTTTCTTCAAAATGTTCAAAACAAATACACCAGATTTCACATTTCAAGTTTCACCAGATACTTTAATTTCCATAGAAGTGAAGTGATGGAATTTAAATGCACAATTTATTACTCCATGGAAATTTCAATATAGGTAGAGGCAAAGTAATAATTATAATATAATGGTGTGTTTTAATTTTGCCCACCTATAAATATTTCTGTAACAAATCTTTTTAAAATGTAAAAAATATATAAATTACCTACATATTTCTACACGTTTTGTACATTGTCAACTCCCAGCAGCATTGTACATACCAAAAAAAGATAACCAAGTTACTGATAATAAAGTAATATTTCATATTATATCTGAAAAATCATGTCGCATTTAAATCATCATTCATAAAGTGGAAATATGCATGAAAATTAAACACAGACAGAGTATTTCCCATATATTTAGCATTGTACATCACCGATTGAGATTCCCACATGACGTCACACGCTGTCGGCTACATGCGCAAGAACAAACCGTGAGTAAGTGTATCGTGGGTTAAGACGAAAAATTGTATATACAGTGCGAATTAGACTAATATTCTCGCTAATATTTGGCTCAATATGCGAATAAGAGAATTTTTCTTCCAATAAAAAATGAAGATCGTCTTTTTATCTACAGAAATGGTCCCTATCATTTTTTTCGAAAACTCGATAGTTATTGAGATAATGAGACCTAAAAGTCTCCTCATTTCAGCTGCCTGTAGGAATTCTGCTGTCTATGCATTAACTTGTAAGCGCACCTGTCTTTGAGGTCTACAATGCTAGTTCTATTGCATATACTTTGTTCTTGAGATAACCCCACAGAAAAAATCCAACGGCTAAGGTCCGGCGTTCTAGCTGTCCACTCAATAGGTACCTCTTCGTCCAATCCATTAATTGGGGAAGATTTCATCTAAATAGATTCTTACCATTAAAGCATAATGGGGTGTTGCCCCGTCTTGCTGGAACCAAACATTTTCATTCGATAAGCTAGGATCTATTGTGTTGGGATATAAGTTTGCCAACGCAGGAATAACTAATAACTTCATTTCTAAGCATATTTAAATATTTTTCAGCTGTCAAATTTCCATCTATAAATATAGGACCAATAATATGGTCGCCTATGATACCGGCCCAAACGTTCACCTTTTGAGGGTACTGAGTATGTGTCTCACGCATCCTATTAGGAATATCTGCTGACCAATATCAGTTCTGTCGGTTTACCACTCCATTTAATGTGAATGTTGATTCGTCAGAAAAAAGAATGGTACCAAGAGCTATCTCATTTCTGTTCAGCTTATTCATCAATCTTTCGCAGAAATCCATTCTACGATCTGGATCGTCTTCTGTTAACTCCTGCACAAAAGTTAATTTGTGGGGATGAAGTTTTTCTTTATATAGACATCTTAGAACAATTGTAACACTAACATTATTTTCACGGGCAATTTGACGTGTACTTGAAGTTGAATTCTCTTCGACACTTAACAAAATATCAACTTTCACATCATCTTCAACGAAGTGTGGTTTTCTTTTCAATGGTTTGACATGTCCAAGTTCTCTGAATTGTGCATGAATTTTAGACACAGTACTTTGTGAAATATTAGGCAATTCGGGATACCTACCTGTGATTAAATAAGTTTGCCACTTCAACTTGACTTCTGCAGTTATCCCCGTACCCGATCATCATTAAAATCTCAATTCGGTGAGTCTCAGTTAAATATTTCATTGTTATGTCGACAAGGAAGGAGTGTTTGACAAAGATTTTACTTTTTCAGTATAAACTGTTAACACATCAACAACTGACAGAATAGAAAACAATCCACATTATTCACCGATTTAAAACAATCCACATTATTTACCGAATTGTCTAATTATTGGCGTTTATAGGCAATTTTTAGGTAAGTATATTTGATAAAATTCATGGGCGTAGCAGGTTTTGTTTAATATACAAATACGTCTAATAATTAATTAGTTTAGATTTTTGATAAATCCTTATTTAGCCAATTTAAAAAAGTACCAATATTTCAAGTGTAATAAATTATTAATTTTAAAATTTCACCCTGTATAATTCATAATTGACCATAAATTATTTAGTTTGTTGGAATCGGTTCATTAAGAGAATTTCAAAAATATGCAAATATACAGGGTGTTTCATTGAAAAAACAACAACACCGACTATGGCATACTTGCGTGAATCACCCTGTACATTTAAATTTATGTTCACATAACGCACAACTCAATTTAAAAGTTGACGTGTCTCGGCATTTTTTATAATTTTCTAAAATAATGACAAAGAATTTTATTCCATAAGTGGTTTCCACACTGTATATTGAATACTGTAGGTAACGAAATAGCAATTTTTATAGATTCGGGTAGGAATCTTCTTCATTTTTTCAAAATATAATTTGATACTCATGTAATATAAAATTTGATACTCATGTAATATAACGATTGAGGCCGCATGGAAGGACCATGTGGCAAAAGTAATCGTCGCTAGAGGATGTCCGCAAGGGGGTGTTTTCTCGCCCACATTGTGGAACCTAGTCATTGACGAGCTAATAACCCTTTTAAACGGTGAGGGCTTTCTAACGATTGGGTATGCCGATGATATCGTTTTCCTTGTTGTTGGAAGGCACATTACTGTTCTCAGGGACCTCATGCAAAGGGCTCTGAATAGGGTACATGGGTGGTGTAACGAACACGGACTTGCAGTTAATCCTGCCAAGGCTGACATAGTTGCTTTCACCAAAAAGAGAGGTATAAGACCTGAGGGTCTAAATCTTGATGGAGTACCACTGCCGGTGGTTGAACAGGTGAAGTATCTAGGAGTGATCCTTGATAAATCACTGACATGGAAGGCTCATCTTGATAGTTGCCTAAGCAAGGTGACAAACACGTATTGGTCCTGTAGGAGAGCCATTGGTCCGAGGTGGGAACTGACCCCCCAAGCGATCATATGGTTCTATAGAGTGATTTTGCTGCCTATGCTCACATATGCGGCTCTGGTCTGGTGGCCGAGGGTAACCTTTAAAGGGTGGTCAGTTTGGGGGCAACTGGCTGCATGAGGACTACACCAACTGTTGCGATGGAAGTGATCCTTGGTCTTCGGCCTCTCCACCATGTGATCGAGATGAGGCGGGAAGGGCTTTCCTGCGCTTGAAACGGCTGGGATACGTGCGAAGAGGGGAAGAGTGCAGGCACGTCAAGAAGCTCCGGCTCCTGGAAGATATCCAAGTTCTGGCTCGAGCGGCTGATGAATGCCTGCGTAAGTACTACTTCGCTACCCCATACAGGGACATGATCCGGGATAGAGAGTCCTGGGAAAAAGAAAGGAATACACAACCTAATGGGACCGTCTGGTACACAAATGGCTCATGCTCCGGTGGCAGGGGCTGGAATTTACTCCAGGAACCCAAGAACACAAGTTTGTGTACCATTGGGTGATGGTGTATCTGCATATCAGGCCGAGATATACGCTATCTTGGAATGTGCGCAGATAAACCTAGACAGAGGTTATGTGGATGGACGCATAACCATATACTCCGACAGGCAGGCAGCAATTAAAGCCCTGAGTGGGTATACCAGCAACTCAGGACTTGCTAACGAATGTCGAGAACGACTTACTAATCTTGCAAGGCGGAACGTGGTGCGGCTAGAATTGATTCCAGCCCACTCTGGTTTTGAAGGCAACGAGATGGCGGATGCACTGGCTACGGAAGGGGCGGCAGCTCCTTTCTGCGGCCCGGGCCCGATCCTGGGACTAACAAAACAAAAAATACGCAAGGAGACGATGAAGTGGCTGAGGAATCAGCACCTTGCTCATTGGAATGATCTGCAGGGTCCTAGACAATCCAAACTTTTACTGAAGGGATGGACACGCCAGGGCAGCTACTGAACTACCAAGGAGTAGGCTAAGGAAGATAGCAGGACTCCTAACAGGGCACTGATGTATGAGGAAACACCTCCACAACTTAGGAGTAGAGGAAAGTTCCCTATGTAGGGGTTGTGGCATGACTGACGAAACGTCAGTCCATGTTCTCTTAGAGTGTCCACACTGGGCTGTACTACCCAGGCGAATAATCTTCGGAGTCCCTGTTATGGCCCCTGGAGACACAAGCAGACATCCGTTGAAAAAGGTTGTGGCCTTTATTGAAGGGCTCGGCTTCATGGGTGTCTAGGTAGCAGGAATGGCACAATGGGCCCGCCAGTGGCCTCAGTGTCGGAACCTTGGCTTGAGTTGTCCAGGACAAGGCTCGCCTGCACATTTAGTAGTAGTAATATAACGATTAATATCCAACGAACAAAATGTATATAGTGAAAATGTATAAAAGATGATTAATATACAATTTTAAGATATAATTTTTTTCATACCTTTTCCCAATAAAAATATGTAAAAATTAATTTATCAGCTTTTATTTATTATTTTCAACCTCAACTCTCACCAAAGATTGAAAAAAAAAATTCTGATTGAACATTTATATTTTTTCCGCCGTGCAACAAAAACGCGCAGATGCGGAACACATACTTAGTTTACCGAATTTTTTCCGGACAAACCATTGATCGAACGAAAAAACCGCAAGAGACCTTTTTTATTGCAAAACACTTCCCCTACACGGTGAAATTTTTATTTTTCTCCACCTTCCTCCCAGCGTGACATATTGAAGAATTTAAAAAAAAAGTTTTCCATTTTTTTTATAATTTGAGAAATCGATAGACTAGTAAACTTTTTTTTATATTAATCTACATACTTCAAAGTACTTATTAAAAAAATCAGCCGTATTGCTAATTACTTGTACTTTTGGTCTAAAATGACCCATACCGACAGGCCTATAGACTGAATTAATTTGATGACCAATATCTTTCAATCGACAAATAATAAAAGACTTTTTTTGGAGAGCAGATAATTTCCTAAAAAAACTATAAATTGTGCATTTCATAAAAAAAATTGTTAATAAGTTATAAAATGTATAAGCAAAACAGAAATATGTGTTAAAATATTCAAACTTCAACTTTTTATATCTTTTAAATGAGGTTTACGAAAAGACTTTTTTTGTATAGACCCAAGTAGCAATTCAAATTCTATAAGGTTTGTATAGACAGCTATAAGATATATCTAATAGGATACTAAAATTCTTATAACGTTCCACAAAACAATTAAATGATCCTTATGCAACTAAAAAGGGTCCATTTTTATACAACTGTTTGGTTGTATAACAGTTCTTTTAAAAGTTTATACAACTCTTATATGACTGTTTAATACACATTTATACAACTCTTAATCGACAGTTTTATAATCATTTATACAGCTACTATAAAATGATTTAATAGTGTGCCATGTAGTCACCTCTAAAAAATGGGATTCAAGCGGCACTATGAAGGTCTCACAAAATGGTTGTATAATGCAATATATTTTCTTATAATGCTGTTATTTCGAGCACAATGGAAACATTTTGTCATCTAGCAGTTTATAAGAGAATTTCATTTTTTAGTGAAGAATATCAGAACCAAATTATATTTCAACTTGAACGTGCCATACATTCCATTTGTAGAAATGGAGACTTATCAAAATGACTTGGGCCGCTTGGGCGGACATCGATAGGAAAAATTATAATTTCATTGGATGGTTTAATAGCACAAATTTTGATGCGCCGCAAATTTTACTGATATATTATAGGTATATATTTGGCAAGAAAATGAAGCGCTTTAATTCTGGTTAAGTTTCAAGTAGATAGTAATAGTTTATCACTTCATATGGAGATAATAAAGTCACATTTTTCAATATAGTTTCATGTTTCCAACTCAATTGCTCATAATAGCGGCGATAGCGGTACAAGAATTGCTTATTTAAACATGGCGATTTATAATATAACAATTTTATCCCAAAGAAATGCCTTAAACAATATTTTATTGTAAATTGGAACGGTATACGATAACTGTTTTATAATGAAGAATATTTAGGCACTATACAACTAAAAAGTGTTTTATAATGCAACGCAATTGAATGCTATACAACATTTATTATACAACATTATACAGCTTCAATAAGACAAGCTTAAGTAACTATTTTATAATGTTGTAGCTGTTAGTTATATAGTATATCATAGAACTCTTATACAATAGGTATAAAAGTCTTATAAAATGATATTTTTGATATTGTATAAACTTGCTTTGTAAGGTATTATATCATTTTAAAAGAAATGATCGTATAATGCGTTATAGCATATATTGTAAAAGTTACTATAGAATCATTTATACAACAATTTTCTTCAAAAAACAAAATTATCGCAACAAAAGGCTTAATAAAAACAAAAAGTCCTTAAAACAACATAACAACTGTTATTCAACAATTTAGTCCTCTTAGAATTCCATTTTGCTAGTTGGGGAGTTCAACAAAATAAGGAGAGATATTTTGTCTTGAACAATTGATAGATAGATATGAATTTTTATTTCTAATAATGAGGAAAAAATGGAAAACTGTAAAGCAGATAACCTTTTTATCAAAGAAAGAATTTTCAGAGTAGAAAGTAAAATAGTCAGTTTTTATGACTCACCCTAGTGAACACACCAAAAAAATCCAGTCATCTGATGTCCACTACACTGCAATCTCACAAGATAACTGAGTTTATTAATTTTGTACAAAAGGTTTATTCCAACAATGGTATTTGATAAAAATAGATAAAATTCTGACGTCAATATGTTGAAACTGCTATTGAAAATTTTATGAGAGACTTACCTTACAAGGTAATAATCTACCCTAACCAAATTTATGGATATTCAATAATATTATGCCCCAATATTTTACAGTAAGTACTTACATTATTTTAATAGGTACATAGAATAAGAGAAAAATTGTATGGAAAAAAAAAAAGAATTATAATAAAAATGCAATTATTAACATAAGTAGGTATAGTCTCCATCTTCACTACCAGAGGATGCCCACAGGGAGGAGTAGCATCTCCATTAATGTGGAGTCTGACGGTTGACGAACTCCTGTGTGGTTTGACGGATCTCGGAATATCCTGCCAATGATATGCCGACAATATTGTCATAACAGCCAGGGGGAAATTCGAAAACACCCTTTGTGATATTGTACAAAAGGGTCTGAACTATACAAATAGCTGGTGTAGGCAAGTGGGACTTGGCATCAACCCCACTAAAACCAACCTGATAGCCTTCGCTAAGAAAAGAAAACTCAACCTCAAAACCATAAAACTGAATGGGAACAAAATTGAATGGAGAGAAGATTATAATATTTTTTCACAAACTTAGCATAAATCTAACATCAAATCAAGTGAAAGTCAAAAACCTAATATCTCTTGAAACTATATACGAAGATCATAAATGACACCTCAGCTTGACCAGATGTTAAGTAACACTTCATCAAAAAAATGTAAAGAAATTGAATAAATTGACAAAATTTAATAATAATAATTGATTATTAGCAACTAGCAGCACTTATGTTATATAATAATTGATAACAATGATGGTTTTGATTGAACTTATTATACCTAGATTGGAATATTAAAAGCCAATATTCTGATTTTTAAAACCTAGAACATTTCAAGAATGCCTCTGTATCTGTGTTTTGATTTAAAAAGCATTTAATAATGAATTATAAAGTATTTAGATTAATAGTATGATGAAACAAGCATTGTAATTGAAATGTAATATTTAAAAAATAGTGGTTTTTTTTATGAAAGTTCATTTGACTTACCCACAATATTTATCTATCATGAGCTGTAATTTGATATTTAAAAATCATATCATATATTATGTAATTTAGTGTTATTAAAGGGATTAAATAGATATTAATTGAACAAGTTACAGATTTGAAAAGATAAATATTTTTCAATTGATTACTTACATAAAGATTTGTATATTATTTTAGATGTTCAAGATAATAGGAGAGCCAAGGCCAAATTTTTAATAAGTCATAAAAATTCCATACCCAAGCAATTTTAACAAATTGTAATGAATATTGTAATGAAGGTTTAAAAAATTCATTATTTATTTTGGTGGAAAATCCAATAAGAGAAATAACAAAATAACTCAGATTTCATCTGCCATGAGAGAAGGAGAACATCATGGTTATTGTACTATTTTTGATGAAAGTCTACTACAAGTTCATTACCCTACTCTAATGAGCTGTCTTTAAATTTATCAATTTATTTGCAATATCTTGAACCTTTCATTATTTATGGTAAATATTTTATTCTCAGGGTCTTGATTTATACTAACAATAGAAAATGCATTGATATGGTTCTACTTACAGTTTCCAAACTTTTATTTTATCTGATAGCAACTTGAATAACTTTTTTATTTCCTTCAAGACTACTTTTTGAAAAACGATACATATAGGTACTGAGATTAAGGGAGATCTGGCACATCTAGTAGATAAATTACCTCCACCTCAGCATTAGATCCGTTTAGTCTATCAAGTATTATTCTTATTCTGAGTGTATCTACAGCTACAACTGTTTGTCATTGCCTTGACGTACTTCTGATCATAGTTAAATCCGTTTTTAGACAACTCAATTGCTTCTTGTCGGTGAAAGAGGTATATTAAGGACCAACTCATTTTTATACGTTGGGACGTTGTATCAAATTCTATTTCAAAAGGCGACATTGCCTCTTTGGCTACTGACTTCCAAGGTTATTCATGGTTGCAACCATTATGTGTTAGTTTAGTACTGGGAAATAAACAATTCAATAATCAAATATCTTTAATAATTTGTACCAAATAAACGTACTTATATGTTCTACACTACATGTTATTATAAAATAAAATGTACTCATTTTGAATTTAATCTTGACATTGACTGCCCTGCCTGGACACCATAGAATATTCAAGTATGACAGATGGCATGGAAAGTGTACTTGACCTTGACTCTTCAACAATGCCAAAAGCACTTCCCATCCCATTTTATGCTGATCATAGATAAAGATGCTGATACGAATCTGGGGTGGAATTCTGTTCACCTAGCGAGTACTCTTGAATCGATCTTGTCGATATACACATTCCGTTCACCAAGTTCGGTTGTTTTGGAGCGACAAATAATATTTCTAATTTCTGATCCCCATAAGGTGTCACCTACGTATTTTCTATATTTCCTTGTCAAAATATCAATGTAAAATGTAAAATCTAGGTGACGTCGCTTAAAAGCGATCGCTAGTTTTTTTGAACGGAATGTCACCCCTGTCTTTTATTTTAAATCTTTTTTTAATCGAATTTTGGGTTAGTCGTTCTTTTTGGTGCTCGCTCCTCACTCACATCACTCATCACTTATTTTATACAATTGCTCTATCTCAGATCACATTAACGATAAGATCTCAGGATCTCTGTCAAAAAGAGCGACCGAAAGCATTCTATTCACTATCCTCTATTCCGGTTTTGTTCGAACCTTTCACTAAATTAGAGAGAGGAAGGACTGGCTTGTCAAATTTTTAGAAAAAGATCACAATTTATTTTTTAGATTCTACCAATAAGGGTCATAAGGGGAAACATGGGAGACGCGCTATTTTGACATATAAACATGTGCACTTCCATCCATACGATAGTAATGTTTCTCCTCGACTAAATAATAACGCACAAATTATTTTTACATATTTAGCTGCATAATGATATAAATTCTTCACACCAGTGAATAATGAAAAAGATTTCACTCCCGTTAGCCAATCACATTCTTTTATTATCAGAATTCACGCTAAAATGAATAAATCAAAACTTCTCTTTTAAAACGTCAAATACCTAATAACGCAAATCGCTTCTGACAGCGGGTCGTTTGAAACGTCAAAATAATTATAAAATCATAATTTTACGTATTATAAGAGAAAAAAATGGACAACAGTAGCGATAGTGAACATGTACGCCTCCCGGAATTAATTTCATTTATAAATGTGAGGGATCCGATTAAAAAAATGAGTTACGTATATGTATTTACTCTTTACATTTTTATAAATATGCTCTATAGCCTAGTGGTGGTTGACTATGGCGCGGACGATCGAGGTTCGATCCTCACTGGAAGTTTTTTCTTTTCAGTCGTGGAGAAAGTATAGTCTTTTACTTTACTTGTGTAGAATGGCTATTATTCACTTGGATGATTCTATTACTTTATGTTCTCAACATTAACTTTATATTTTAAGGAGAAGGCATTAAATAAAAGACTTGTTGTTAAGTCAACGGCATGAGGAAAACTGCTTTATTTGTACAATTGACACTGTGTCACAAAATGCCAGTTGGCAATGCTGCCAACCTAAATAATAATAAGGACGGGTTCCGTCATGTGACATCCCCCTTTTCAAAGCTAAAATACGTTTATCACAGTTTGCTTGTTACATTACAAAAACACATATATAAGTATAATTACAAACAAACACGTAAATTACAAACACATAATTTTACAAAGTATTACAAACAAATTGACACTTATGCTGTAGTGAATTATCATGTTTTTTGACTAACTATTGTTAATTAGCCAGATAAAAATTTTATTTAATTTTTCAATAGTTACCTTGACAATGAAAACTAAAAATGATTTTCACTTTATGTAAAGTAACAATCTAAGGAAAGCTTTGAGTTGTAATATCTTTAAAACTAAAGATCTAATTTTGCAGGAGTTTTTATCAACCTGCCCGATCTAGTTTTATTAAAACTGGTAGTGGGATGTTCCTCCCCTTTTTCAGAATTTTGAGAAGTTTTCTCACTGTCAAAAGAAGTACCAGGAAGTTCCCAGTTTGAAACAAAATTGTTATCGTCAATGTTTTCAGAGTTAGTTTATACCCTCTGAAAGTTTTTTATTTACAAAGCTTTCAAATTTCGAATTGTCAAAAGAATTATTTACAATGTTGTTTTTGTCAGGGGAACTCGAAAAGCTTGAATTGCCACTGACAAAATTGTCCGATCTTTCACTACAGCTTACAGAGCTCAGGAGTGAGTCGTCATTAAAGTTTTCCCCTTCCAATGACGAAGTCTGCTCCCTGTTATTATTTACAGATAAATCTCTTACATTCTCCACTGAATGATCCTCATTCTCTACTACCCTCAATATTCTATTTGCAAATTGAAAATTGTTCTCCAAAAACAAATCAGGGAAAGTCCCTGTCTGAGGTGAAGTTTGAGAATTACTCCAGGTTTCAGATGTGCAAAACTCCCTGATGAACTTTCTGTTACGTCTGAGAGTAGAGCCATTGTTTAATTTAATTATATATGAACGAAAAGGCAATTTTTTTATAATTTGGCCGTTTTGCCATGATGCATTTGGCTCTATTTGAACCTTCACAAAAGAATTCACTCTTAAAGGTGGTAAAAATTTTTTATTTTTATCATAATGTCTTTTCTGATTCCTTTGAGTTCTAGAAATATGAGAATTAAATTTTTTCTTATCAAAATTTTTTGAAAACTTGCTATTTATCTCAGGTATAACAGTTCTTAAGTTTCTATTCATTAATGCGTTTGCAGGAGAGTTTCTTCCATCCAAAGGTGAGTTTCTAAAATTTAAAAGAGCTAAATATGGATCTTTTTTGTCCATAAAGCATTTTTTTAAAAGATTCTTAATAGATTGTACAGTTCTTTCAACCTGACCATTTGATTGAGGATACAAAGGAGAAGAAGTTATGTGCTGAAACTCCCATTCTTTGGAAAAATTTTTAAATTCTAAACTACCAAAATTTGAACCATTATCGGTCATCAAAATTTTTGGGATACCAAAACGAGCAAAAACGATTTTAAATTTGTTAATTAAATTTTTAGAAGTTAAATCTTTAGCTAAGTTAATGACCTCTACAAATTTGGAATAGTAATCAACAATTAAAAGGTAATTTTGTGACTGAAATTGAAAAAGATCTGCAGCCACCTTTTGCCAGGGTAGTCTGGGAATGTCATGATTCATCAAGGGCTCCGAGCACTGAGATCTCTGATGAGTTTGACAAGTGTTACATGATGTTATGATGTCCTCAATTTGCTTTCGCATTCCTGGCCAGTAAAATGATAAATTAGCTTTATCCAATGTTTTTTTATAACCCAAATGTTCATAGTGAAGCTTTTGTAGGATTTCATGCCTCAAAGCCTTGGGAACTAGAAGTTTTTGACCTTTAAAGATCAAATCTTCTATGCAAGATAATTCTTCTTTGAACTTAAAATAGAATTTAATAATTTCTGGACAGTATTTTATGCTCGTGGGCCAGCCATTTTCTAAGACACTTCTTAAAGTTTTTAGTTCAAGATCCTCACTTGTTAATTTTTGAATTTGTTGCTTTTTGTTTTCTGTAATATTTAAAGAAAGTTCAACAGCACAAATCTCAGATTCAATGTCAAAATCTATATTTTCATTGAAACTGCTTTGTGAGTTGTAAGCACGACTTAAAGTATCAGCTATGATTAATGTTTTTCCAGGTTTATATATCAAATCAAAATCATACTTTCTTAATTGCATTAGCATTCTTTGAAGTCTTGGTGGACAAAGATTTAATGGTTTCTTAATTATAGAAATTAAAGGTTTATGATCAGTCTCTATTATAAACTTTTTCCCAAAAACATATTGATAAAAACGAGTGGCTCCAAACCAACAAGCCAAAAGTTCTTTTTCTATTTGAGAATAACGTGACTGTGTTTCAGTCAAAGCTCGACTTGCATGAGCACAAGGTCGGCCATTTTGCATGAGAACAGCTGCCATTCCGTTCTGAGAAGAATCAACTGAAATGGTTGTCATTTGATTTATGTCGAAAAATTTCAAACACGGAGTTTCGACTAAAAGTAGTTTCAAATTTTGAAATGCTGTTTCATGTTGTGGTGACCATTGAAAAATAGAATCTTTTTTTAATAAAGAACGCAGAATCGAAGTTCTTTCTGAAAGATTTTCAACAAAGCTTGCAATATATGTGACCATGCCCAAGAAACGTTGTAAATCTTTTACATTTTTAGGACTAGGCATGTCATTAATAGCTTGAAGTTTAGATTTGTCCACCTCTATGCCTTGTTCACTTATTTGATGTCCCATATATGTTATTTTTTTGCATAAAAATTTACATTTTTCTTTATTGAAACGAATATTATGTTTTTTGGCAGTCTCAAGGACTTTCTCTAAAATTGAATTGTGAGATGAAATACTCTCACTGAATATTATCAAATCATCTATGAAAATTGCACATCCTTCTATGTTTCCGAAGATTTCATACATTCTTTCCTGATAAACCTCAGAAGAACATGAAAGACCATATGGTAGACGACAAAAAGAATATCTACCGAAAGGTGTAGCAAAAGTACATAGTTTTTGACTTTCCTTATCTAATTTGACTTGTAAAAAACCTTGGGTTGCATCTAAAGTGCTAAAAAATTTTGATCCATGTAACTTTGAACTTATTTCTTCCCAGGTTGGTAAATGAAAAGTAGGTTTCTTTATAGAAATATTTAGCTTAAAAGGGTCCATACAAATTCTTAAATTTCCATCAGGTTTTTTAACTATTACTATGGGGTGAAGCCAATCCGTGCTACCCGTTACTCGTTTTATAATTTTATTTTTCTCTAATTGTTTTAAGGAATATTTTAGCTTTTCTTCTATACCTAATGGTACCCTCCTAGCAGTGCAAATCGATGGTACAGCGTCTTGTTTGAGTTCTATATGATACTCTTTCTCTAAACAGCCTATACCTTTGAAAATATTTTCATACTTATTTAAAATTTTATCTAACTTTAAATCACTTTGAAAGTTATTATCGATTGCTTGTATTTTTTTTATTAGCTCAAGCTCTAAACAACCTTTTAGACCTAAAATTGGAATACATTCCATTTCTACAGCATAAAACAACAAATTGCTAGTCTTTTGATTACTTTTACACTTTAAATATAACTGGCCCAGTACTGGCAAGGAATGCTTTGTATATGAACTAAGTTGAACATTTGTTTTTTGCAATTTTGACATATTATATTTAATTTGTTTTAATACCTTAATAGGGATAACATTTGCCATTGCTCCTGTATCCAGTTTAAATGCTATGTTGTTGGTGTCATCGATCTCAATGTTCTCGACCCAGGAATCCTCAGACACAGTCCCGATTGTCCCAGACTGTGGTTGTATAGCTATATTTTGCTCTACAGAATCTAAAAATACAAATTTATTAACAGTATCATTGTTATCACTTTCTTGTGTATTGTGTTCAAGTGTATGTATTTGTTTGTGTTTATTGTTTTTGTGTTGTGTGTTTCTTAACGAGGATCTATAATTAAAATTATGATTAGCATTAGGATACTTTAGACAAAATTGTGTAAAATGATTTAATCCTTTACAACGAAAACACTTAACTTGATATGCTGGACATCTCCGAGGTGGATGAGTTCTTCCACATTTCTTACATCCCGGACTGTTTGGATTTGGTGTCCAGTTGCTGTGTGATGGGCTTGCCTTTGCTGGATTGTTGTTGCGAAACTTTGAGTGGACTACGTTAATCTGTCTGCCATAGTTGTCACCATTACCATTTGATATTTGACGGTTTTGTTCTTTTGTCGATTCACTGTTAATGCAAAAATTAACAGCATCTTCCAATGTCTTACAGTCTTTGTCAAATAGCTGTGCTCTTAACTGGTCAGATTTCAAGCCACAAACTAACAGATCTCTTACCAAAGACTCCCTCAGTTCCTCAAGCTCACATGATAAGGATAAATTCTTGAGTTCTGTGATGAATTGTTCAATTGTTTGGCCCTCTTTTTGACGACATGTCAAAAATTTATACCTCTCAAAAGTCAAATTTGCTTTGGGGTTAAAATGGTCATCAAATTTTTTCAATAATACCTCCAATGTTTCAGTTTGTCCATTGGTAAATGTAAAAGTATTGTAAATTCTGATACCTTCGTCTCCGATGAGCGTTAATAATTGAGCACATTTTGTTGAATCGTCTTTCTTGATGATTTCAGTTGCTTTCAGGTACATAGTAAACTTCTGTTTCCAGAATTTCCATGTCTGATTCAAGTTTCCACCGTTCATGCACATGGGCGAAATTCCACGGTCCATCTTTGGAAAACGAAATCTTAAATCATCGACGAAATATGCAATAGTTTTTTCTTGTTTTTCAACTCAGCTTCTTCACGGCATTGAGAGCTTCTATTTGGTTCTTTTATTTGACTGCGCCATATTACTTTATGTTCTCAACATTAACTTTATATTTTAAGGAGAAGGCATTAAATAAAAGACTTGTTGTTAAGTCAACGGCATGAAAAAAACTGCTTTATTTGTACAATTGACACTGTGTCACAAAATGCCAGTTGGCAATGCTGCCAACCTAAATAATAATAAGGACGGGTTCCGTCATGTGACAGATTCCAAAACTTACTCGCTGTGCTCCCTCGTTTTGGAAACTTCATCAGCGTGAATAATAGCCATCATTCTGCACTCGTTGAAGAATATACTATTACGAACGATAAATGTTATAGTCTGTACAGAAAGTATGAGGAGTAATACACCCTAATTAAGTATGCAAAACCTTTACAGGGAGC
>CAJUYI010004398.1:6160-18714 GCA_910591695.1 Galerucella pusilla
TTAATTTATTTATTAATAAATAAAAGTCAGTAGCGATTTGGCATATTACTAACCTCAAAATGTTGTGGCATCTACTTCAAATAATTTGACATATATAGAGATGGGCGATATTGTAGAAAGTATCAATACAACGTACCGTTATGAATATATTGTTTTAAAATACTTAATATTAGAAAATATCGTTATGAAAAGTATCAATACTAAAAATTACAATATTTTATAGATACGATATAGTTCAGAAACAAATTTCCTGAACAAAATACACAAATTTAATAGTTTATTCCATATTGTACCCCCATCTCTAGTAGTAAATTATGAACCATAATACACTACAGTGTATTATAAACCATAATTTACGACAGTTGATATATGGGTACCATATACCTTTAGTTAGGAGGTAAAATATTGACTTATTATTAGGTGGTTGTGGACAAAAGTATATTACTCTTGAATATTATATTGATTATTAAAATGATTTTGCTCTTATCACACACCTCGATACCTCAAAGTTGCAAGACCAAGCAGAACACTTTATTAGAAATAACTTAAATGATGAATAATGTTCCTCGTAGGCATATTTATTAATAGAATTATGGAAAAGTCAAAGAAATGTTATGAGAATTCCCATTTGTCCACATGTCCACAGTAGAAATATTATGTCTAACGATTATGATTGAGCTACAATTTTTTCACACCCACTCATAGGCCAACCTCCTTAACAGGTCAACAACCCATATCAGGCTGACTACTGAAAATACAAAGAAAATATCATTTATCGCCAACCGTCAGTAAAACCGTCAATTATCAGATTGATTTCCGGAAGTAAACAAACAGTTTACATATGCGTCTGGTAAAGTATTTTGACTTTGACATTACTCGAAAATCATCATCTGTCAGTGTCACGCTTCTCCCTATTACGGCTCCATAATAGTTTTCTTGCGATTTATTTATAACAAATTATTGTTGTAACTCCTTTGACTTCACGAATTAACTTTTTTATACTTCGGGGTGTACCTTCAATTTAAATATAACAAATAATAGGTAGATTTGTTCTATATGTGCTGTTTACTCTGTCATAATAAAATGCTATGAAATATATTTCAGTTTTTTATATTCTGAATTCTGAGCAGTTGGCGGTAAAATTTTGTATGCACCACGTCAGTAAAGTGTCTGTATCGGACTCGCCTGTTATTTACCTTGCTCCGCTCGTCTCATAATTTCAGACTCGTCCGATAAAGAATGACTTTGCTGCCTTAGTGCATAAATAACTGACTATTATTTAAATATTGGGAATACAAAAGAATTGGAAATGTAATTTTTCAACTATTACATTGTTGATGAAAACATTTTTTTATTGTCCCGGGCAAACAAATTTTTGGCATTTTGTCCACCTACTCCAAGATTTCCGATCCCTTGGTCAATCGCAGCGGCATCGACTTCCTTGCATCAGCACCCCACTTCAAAAAATGTTTTATTGTTATTAGAGTGTTGTGAAAGAACATTCAAACAGCTACTGAGATAATGGTCTGTGTTTATAAATGTATATTAAAGGGCAGAAATTTATTTTGCGGTGAATTAGCACCCTACTGGGCTTTATGCGTGCTAAAGTAGTTAACTGCAAAATGGATGAAATCAAAGGAGAGTGTCACTTTATCAAAGGTGCTTCAAATTGTATCGATAATTTTTTCTTTTGCACGAAAACTTGTTTATTTGGCAAAAATATGGAAACAAACCGATTGATAAAATCACGAGTCCGTTAGGACGAGGGATTTTATCTAAATTCGGTTTGTTTGAATGTTTTTACCTCAAATAAACAAGTTTGAGTGATGAAAATAAAAAATTATGTGATAAAATTTGAAGAACGAGTTGTATTTGGGAAGATTATTTTTTTCATCAATTGTGGAGTGGAATTTTGTATTAAATGTTCAATATTCTCTTGGGTGATAGCACTGAATCGGTTGGTGTTCATTTTTCAATAAACTTCGAAGCACTTTTAGTTGTCAATAATGACAAATTCAAAGTAAAATTTTGACGTTTCAATGTTTCGATAAGGAAGCAGAATTATCAGTATAATACCGAATGATTGGCTAGAATAATGTATTGCTATTGGTTAAAACCACCAAAATGTCAGATTTTGAAAAGTGAAAAAAATAATCATCTCAATTTATCATATCAACTTATACTAAATACTTAACCGATTAATTGACTGGGAAATTTGGGAAATATGAGCGGAACCAATCTTCCAATAGGTAGTGAACTATTGAAATTGAAAATGGAATAGTATGACCTGTGATTATTGAGAAGTAGTAATTTTTCAATCAAAATACCTGTACATCTTCCCAAATTTAACCATACGAAACAGTTAATGATAAGATCACTCACAATTTCCCCCATTTTTCGTTTTTGGAAATAAAATACAATTAAAAACATTTAACAAATACTTGTTGAATAACTCCACTTCGTTCTGATGGACAAACATTAGGATTATTATAAATTTTTTTGACATGCTTCGATTCATCTCAATATTACTTGTATATTGTGGCTTTGGGGCAAATAATATTACGATTTCCAAGAGTTAAAGTCAATCAAACATTAGTTATTATTGTCACATTCCAAAATTGTGAGACATTGAAATAAGATGCACCATATTATACAGATGATTCTTGAGAAATTCAAATATAATCATTGTGATTCCTTCAACAGCTGTAGGTACTCAATGGAAAAAATGGAAATTGTTTCAAAAATATGATTAAAACTAACCTCTACTGATAAACTCCACTCCACTCCACTATTTTATAAATGATTATGTAAATCATGAAATGATATTTATATCTATTTTGATCTTGACATAATACAGCACTAGAACTACTACATATCTGTGATGAGAAACTCAAATAAAAAAAGGATATCCAGTATCCCAATTAATATTTGTTATAATATCATTTTTTCCCGTTTTTATTCACATATATCAAGTCACTATTTGGTCCAGCCCTCGGTCCAGCCAAAACAACACATCAGGTATTCATCACATCGAATGTAACTTTTGTCATTCTGACGATATGTCAATATTATAATAATTATAAATAACTCTCCATAATCTATTTATTGGATAGAGGGATTAGTTAGTGACAGTAAGTTTATTTATAACATTAATATGAGAAGATTTCACAAAGTAAGGGTCTACATTTCAATGAGTCATGATCAAAAGCTTAAGTGAAAAATGTTACCATCGGGGCTGTGATAAAAAATACTACATTCTGTGGATTTTCCACTATCAACGATCGACGAAAACAAAACCAATACAGCCAAAACATACACGGTTTGCATAATTATTATAATGTCAATTTATAAACGAAGATGATTGTATTGGCGATTTACATTTTTCGCCTTGAATAGTGATAAGTATTATGAAACAATTATTTTTCAAAAGTCACCGAGTGACTATTCCATGGGAATTGTGATTGAGATTCATAAATATGAAACTCACCGGTCATCGTAAACAAATCCAGCATCCAACGTGTTATAATACAGCAGGAACGCCAAAATGCAGCAGACAATGCTAACATAATCCATGTCGAAGTTTCACTTCAAAACATTTTCCTGCAGTTAACAGCAGTATATAAATTTTACTTCTTACTTGTTGCGCTGAACAAAACCACACAAATACGTCTTACACATAATGTTTTGGGTCAGAATTATCCGGAAAAGAGAAAACAGATAACTAGTGAAGTTTCTGCTGACAAGGTAAAAACAGTTTTATCGTTTAGAGCGAGATTAATTAAAACGGAATGATTTTCTCTATTGTTTTTAACGTTTTCTCACGTCCCTGCATCGACTCAATGGAACTGTATTAATTTTCTTTTACGAAGGAAAAGTTTGATTGATGATTCCGAGTATCATCGTCTTTACCTGTTGGACTTTTAGCACGATCTTTATCGTCTTTGAGTGACGCGATAGAAGCGATACAATGCGATCGGCAACCGCAAACGTGCGGTTATATACGCGAGAGCAACATTGCGCTAAGACTGACTAGAATCTGTGATCGACCCTTTGGATTTTCCACACGCCCCGCATATGCGCGCGCATTTCCGTCGTTTTCCGACCCTTACTACAGGTGGTACAAGTCACAATGCTAGCCAGCGACCATTCAAGATAGCTTTTCTTACACCCCATTTAGTATTTTCTGGACAGAGCAAAGTCAAAAAGCAAACCGTTAGCGATATAGGTACCCGCAGTCTGTATGAAAACGATAATGAATTGATTTTCAAATCAATAACACAAATAAATAAATGCATAATCGTTCATATAAAATTATTTGTACAATTAGAAAAAATACTGTTCCGTGAAAAGCGTCTTTTTAAGCCGCGAAAAATATTGTTTATCGACGAGTTTAACACTATATTTTTCCAATGTCGAGAACTTTGTGGTATTTTTCAATTCCAGAGGGAACATGAAAAATGTCCCTCCTATTATCATTTCTAGATGAATAACTGAGTGTGAAGCTAACAATTCATCACTTTGTTGCTATAAATGCAAATATGGTACATATTCAATATTCAAGTGAGGTAAGTGAAAAGTTTAAAAACAATGATATACTGTTGGAAGGATTTAACTATCCCTAATCCTGGGACTGAAAAACTGAAAACGACTGGGTTCACTTAACAAATGCGTATTTGTTCTACTTGCCAAATACAGGATGTCCTAAATAAGAGTGACTGATTTTAAACATAAATCCCCAGCTTATTAACTGGTTCAAAGAGATGGGGTTTTCACTAGTTCCACTAGTTTATCAAAGAGATTTTTTAAGCTTGGCTGACATTTCATCTCATCAACACAGGGTGTTTTACTAATGTTGGTCAAATTCGAAAGGGAAAATATGTATTATTTTAAGTGGAACATCCCATGATTTTTGATCTCATTCGAAAGAGCACTCCGAGAAAAATATTTATTTGTGACAATTAAAATCTTATTTTGTCAAATAAATATGATTTTCCATATGGCCTGAGTAATATTTAATTTATCGTTAAAAAGGGATTTGTTTCAAGTTCGGGAAGTAATATTACCTATGAATAAAACCATATTCATTGTCATTAATAAAATTAATTATCTATCGAAAATTATATTTATTCTTGTCAACATGTATCATGTTAGTCTCGAACATTATTTATTAAGGAACAATAACAAAATAGTCATATTAACCTTTGAAAGCATTCAAATTAAATAAAGTGGTTTTCTAATAACAAATACTTATTTTTGCGGGCTAACTATATTGTTTCATCATAAGATAAATTATTCTATGGCAGAATGAAAATATATTTCTTCACCATAAAAAAATATATTGTTCGGGTTAACGATATGTTTTTTATTTGTAAAAAATGTATCGTCCCAGCAAATTATATTTATTTGCTGGAAACGAACTTTTCTTAAGAAAACTATCAATTTTTACTAAAATTAAACATATTCATCATAACCGAACCATAATTTTGATAAACAATATATTGTGTCGATGGTTAGTCTTGACACGGAATTTAATGACAGTATTTTTATGACAAACAGGTTTAAATCTAATAAAAATTAATTGTCTCCTCTATTTATGCATAAAACTGTTTAGTAGGAATGCAGGATAGGAATAAAAGACAAAATAGAAACCATACATTTATAAAATGGAAAGCATACATTTTTGAAATTAAACATACCTACATGATCTAAAACATAACCAACAATGGTATCTACAAGATAGCCTTTGTCTAACCGTAAGTGTATTCATTAATGCTTTTCCCATGCTTAGTAGTTTTTTGGAGTACCTAAATCTGACAGGTTTAATTGAGAAATGTGTATGTTTGAAGTACATTTCGCTTGCTTGCTTCTTCTACCTCATGTTCTCAGTAGTGTCTTATGTGCTCAGAATACCTGCGCGCTTGTGGAGCTTGCCGAGTGACACCTGGGCAGGTACCAGGTGTAAAAGGTAACTGAAATTAATAGTTATTCAACTTAAATTTTTATAGCTGATTTTTATATATATTTTGGAGAGTATTATTATAAAGTTATACCATAAGCGTCAGACACTTTTCATGGGCCAGAACTTTTGTCAGACGCTTTAAAGCTCTACAAGAAATAAATGAACTTAACTTATTTTTACATGTCTGACTTTTAAATATGTTGTTAAGACAATTGTTATGAAGTTATATTCAATTAGTTAGACAAAATTGATTGACCAAACACCCCCTAAACAGCAAAATTATTCAGCCGTGAGTATGAGTGCGAAAGCATTATAGGTGCGTTTCGGAGCGAGTGAGACGGTCTTACTAACTCAGTTCCCCTTCTCTCATTCGTGTAATTCTTCTGTGTATTGTGTATGTGTCCATTGCGGGACCATCTTTGTGTCGAAGTTTGCCAGGATTTCATGCATTAACCGGATGTGACTTTATTCCTCCCTTTTTTTAAAAAGGTAAACAAAGACCATTTAAAATATTAATGAAGAGACCTGAGTATCAGCAAGCTTTGATGCATTCGGTGATCCTGAATTATTTACCGATGAGCACAGACAAGAAGATATTTTCAAGATTATCCAAAAGTTTATCTGTGAAATCTATAGTGTCCCTGATACACACGATGTTAACGCTGCCCGTCTTCAGCTATTTTTAAATAATTACAGCGTTTCTAATATGAATGAAGAATTTAACCGTAAAAATTTAAAAAACTTTGATGCAAGCAGTTTACCACCGTGTAAAACTGAGTTATTCCAACAAGTTCTACGAGCTAATTACATTTCTAGCATATGGAATTATGCACATGAAAAACAACCAACCATTTTTACTCCTGAACAAAATGGATGGAGGTTAGAGGAAAACCAGTTTCACTTTCATTGGTTTGATGGTGACTAATTACCAAGGGACGTTGGTGAATCTCTTCAACAATCAGGTACTAAAATTGGAGTTCAATATTAAAATTTATTAAACTTGTAATTTTATGTATTTCAATTCTTTTGATTGTTTTTTGCAGAAGAAGATGTCAGCAACAACATAACTGATGACGATGGAGATGATGATGACTCAGTTGGACAGTATCGTGATTGGTTAAATGATGAAAATTCAAATAATTTTTATGATGATTGCGATTATTAAACAATTAAATAAATGCTTGCTTCAAATACTTATGGGTAAATTTTTTTTACAAAAATGATTTTGTAAAAAAAATAATTTTAACTGATGTTTTTTACAATAAAATAAAAATTTTTCTAAGAAAAAATAGCTCTGAACAGATTAATTATACCTGTAACGGGTTAATATATTTATTAACAAAAAAAAAACATATAACAAATTACAATAACATTTAACACTAAATAAAACTAAAAGTAAAAGAAAAGTATATTAAGTAACAATAAGCAGTTTTATCACGTAACCGTGGCGCTAGGTCCAAATCGGATGCAGTGGCTTTGCTTGCTTCTACCCCTGCTGTCGTCTGAAGGTATAGGATCTAGTCAGATCTCTGTCGGTGTAGCACTCGCGTCCTTATTGCGCGCCATCTATGCGCGGGGCGATGAGATGTCCTCCGTGTACTGATGGTTGCAAGCTAAACAGGGGTACATTGCGTCGCATAAATATATGACCGCTACAGCCTCCCCCTCTGACGTCGAGGTCGTCTCGATGAGGCGTCAGAAATAGTAGTGGGCGACTGTGTATCTGACTTGCGAGGCCGTCCTCTTCTCCTAATCTCTCGCAATGGTTTATGTACGTCTTCTGAGTCTCCAGAAGACTGATAAGGAGTCAGGTCGCTGGTATGATAAATCCCTATTGGGGTGGAGTCTTCACTCGACTCGGCAACCTCGTAGCTGGTGGGCCCGTGTTTACGAAGTATGACGTAGGGTCCGTCGCGTCGTGGTGCCAATTTCGTTGAGTATCCTTTTGTAGCATTACTGAGGAAATGTGACTTGACTAGCACTTTGTCGCCAGGTGCGTAATCCGGCCCATGACGCCTATGTTTATTCACATATGCTTGATTTTTCTCTTGTCGTTCTTCAGTAAGCTCCTTGGCTAGACGGAGAGATCTAGATAAATTTTGTAGTCTGGGTGTGATTTCAGCGACGAAATTTTCGTTACGCACGATGGTGCTAAGGTCGTCTGTGACATCTTGTACAGTCCGCAGCTCTCTTCCGAAGGTCAAATAGGCCGCCGTGTGGCCCGTACTTTCACATCGGGCTGTGTTGATGGCGAATCTTATAGAGGATAAGTGCCGGGACCATGAGAGGTGCTCTTTGCCAACTAGTATACCTAATTGTGTTTTTAAATCACGGTTCTTTCGTTCGACTACATTTGCTTCAGCGTGATATACAGGAATTAGGGCATGTCTGATGTCTAGACAAAACGTGAGTTTTTGCATTACGGCGGACACGAATTGTGTCCCGTTGTCGCTTATCAACCGCCGTGGTATTCCATAGCGGAGAAATATTTCATCGATTAATACTCGTGCGCAATTCTCTGCCGTAGCGTCTGCTAGCGCAAACAATTCAACCCAACGGCTGGTGGTATCTTCAATTATATAAATCCACCTTTTGCCGTCTTCACTTAACGGTAATGGTCTGAACAGATCGACTGCTATAACTTCAAACCTTTGGTTGGAGACTACTGTTTGTAATAATCCCGCGGGCTTCCTGTTATCGACTTTGTACCTCTGGCATTCTAAGCAGGTGGATACATGTTTGACAATGTCTTGGCGCATTCCTGTCCAAAAGTATCGCCTTGAGAGTCGATTTAGCGTTCTATCTACGCCGTAATGTCCGGCGGTAGGGTCGTCGTGGTATGCTCTCAAAATTTTTGGACGTTCCTCCTTTGGCACCACTAATCGTGCGTTTTCATCTTCCTGTTCCTGAGTATACCGATAAAGTACTCCCAAATGCATGAAATAACCCCGTTTAATCCATTTAGCGTTCCTTTCGTCGTCTGCGGCGTCCTCTAGGGCCGCAATAATCGGGGCAAGTTCAGGATCATCTGTTTGTTTGTGACGCATCTCTTTTTCACTTCGCTTAGGGATGTCAAATTGTACAGTGCAGACCTGACATTCGCTGTTATGATTCTCGCATATGGGTCGAGATAAGAGATCCGCAACTACATTTGTTTTCCCGGGTGAATATTGGATTTGAAGGTCGTATGGCTGTAATCTCAGGGCCCATCGTGCTAGGCGCCCTGTTGGCGTTTTCAAGCTCATTAACCATTTGAGGGGTTGGTGGTCGGTTATTAGTATCGACTCTGAACCTTCGATATATCCTCGAAATTTATCCACTGCGAAAACTAGTGCAAGTGCTTCGCGTTCTGTAGTGCTATAGTTCCGTTCCGCTGATGTCAGTAAACGACTGCTGTATTCTATCGGGTGCTCGTTTTCTCTCTCCCCCTGGACCAAAACCGCTCCTATTGCGTAAGCACTGGCGTCGGTCTTGATAATAAATGGTTTGGAGAAGTCGGCTTGTTTTAGTATAGGCGAGGACACTAGTCCCTCTTTTAGATTACCGAAGGCTTGCTCTTCTTCTGTTCCCCACTTCCATACTGCTTTTTTCTTTGTTAGATTCGTTAGTGGTCTAGCAATCTGCGCGAAGTTAGGTATAAATCGTCTGTACCAGGAGCAAGTTTGTATGAAGGACAACAGCTGCTTGATATTTTTTGGGGCTGGCATATTAGATATAGCCGATGTTTTTTCGGGGTCGGTCGAGATGCCGTCCTTGGTAATAAGATGACCAAGGTACCTGACAGTGGAACAACCAAAATTGCATTTTTTCCTGTTTACCCTCAGTCGGTACGTTCTCAAATGTTCAAAGACCATCTCCATATCACGGAGATGTTGGTCGAATGACGGTGACCTGATAATAAGGTCGTCGAGGTAGACTAAGATGGTGACTTCTTTTAGGGTAGCTCTGAATCTGTCCATCAGGCGCTGAAAACTACTGGGTGCGTTTCGTAATCCAAAGGCCATCCTATTAAATCTATATATCCCAAAAGGCGTTATAAATCCTGTTTTATCCTTGTCACGGTCATGGATTTGTATTTGCCAGTAACCCGATTGGAGATCAAGGCACGACATGAACGGGCAGCCTTTTGCGGCGTGGAGCAAATCGTCGACCCGTGGTAGTGGATATTTATCGGGTACTGTGATGGCATTGAGCTTGCGGTAGTCGACACATACTCGTAGGTCGTTGTCCTTTTTGGGTACGAGGACTACAGGGGATACCCATGGTGTATCGCTTTCCTCGATGATACCTTTTTCCAGCATGTCGTCGAGCTTTCGCCTTAATATATTTTGACGTGCAGGACTCAGTCGATATGGAGCGTTGGCTACGGGCGCGTGTTCTCCTGTGGATATGCGATGTTCCGCATACGGAGTAGGTGGTCCATCCTCAGCGAAGACATCGGAGTACGTCTGGAGAGCTTTATTGAATGTGTCCCGTTGATCGTCACTAAACACAGGAGCTTCGTTAGGTCTTAGACAAATGTCTATTTGGTTCAATTCCAGTCTACGTCGTTTTCTGGGAACCCGCCTTTTCGGTGGTGACCAAGTAGACGGTAGGGAGTCCTTAAAAATATCGTAGATCGCACCAGGTGAATACTGGTCGTCGTCGTCGTCAAGTGCATAAGTCGGTCGTGGTGGCGTGCGAATCTCTATTAGTGTGCCAACGTCATCAGACTCGGTGATAAGGGCTTCGTCCTCCATCGGCAATGGTGAAGCAAAGAATTCCAGAAATGGCGATTCTTGCCCCTCCTCGACATTCCCTGCAAGCATTGTACTTTTGGTGCTATCAGGCAGTGCTTCCCGTCGTGGATGGCTATTTCTGATGTATTCGGGTGTCTTACCCCGTTGTACATCGAGGAAGTTGAATACCTTATTGGGTTTATCGGCGAAATACCATGCCCGTTGAGGAAGGTTCAGAATTAAGGCGGCTTTTTCGAGGAAGTCGATGCCTAACAAGGTGCGGTTGTTCTCTGCGTCGGGTAGTATTACAAAATTTATCGGGAATGTGCGATCACCGATATCGATTTGGGTCGTAGTAGACAGCACTTCTTTGGGTGTACAACGCCCGTCTGCGAGTGTGACGTCTACTAGCTGCGTTTTAAAGTCGCAAGTCTGCCGTTGTTTCAAATGTTCGTACAAGGATGCGCTAGCTACGCTCGTTCTGGCAGCTGTGTCTATATGAGCAAGGCCGTTAACCCCATTTATCTTCACTTGTATGGTAGGTACTTGGGTGGTGAGCTCGGTTAGCGTATTCAGGCTGTAGAAGTGGACCGAATGGGTTGACACATCGGGGCGAGATTTTTTTGAACAATCCGGGCAGTTGTTTCGGAAATACCCTTGTTTGCCGCATCCGTAACAGGAGATTTTCGCCGGTTCCTGTTTGTGATGGGTCTCTGCGCTATTTTCTTTTGCGGCTTGGCGTTTTCGGCATTCGTTTATTGAATGCCCTCTAAAATGGCAGTAGGCGCATCTCGGCTTCTTACTCGCGCTGAGTTTCGGTACACTGGGTGGTCCCATGGTTGCTGTTTCCTCCAGTTGAATATTTTCGATTTTCCTGGCTTGTTCCAGTAAGTGGTCGAAAGAGCGAATCGACTCTCTTGGGATTTGTTTACGAATATGGATTGCCAGCAATCCGTAAACCATGTCGAGTTTTGACCTCTCGTCGTGACGATTTGGTGGTAACTGTGCCAACAGTGCTCTCTTTTTACATATGAAATCGTCGATTGGAACGTTAGACTCTTGGCGTTGATCAAATATGTCGAGATACACTTGATAGGCTGGTTTAGCGGGCGAGAATGCATCTCTTATTAGTCGCGTGGCATCATCCCAGTTGGTCGCTTGGTTTTCTACCCCGCGCCACCATAGTGAGGCGTTGTTGGTGAGAAGTAGGGGTAAACCTTTAAGTGCGTCGGCGTCACTTATTTTCTCAATCTCTTTATATATTGAGATGGTAGTTATGAACGTGTCGACGGTGTCGTGACATCTTTCGCCACTGAATCTTGCGGTGCAGCGGCTGAAACTGCCTGTGTTGGACGTCGTCGTCGTGGCGTTCGTATCGGAGATCTTCTCCAGCAGTTGTCGAAACTGTTCCTCATTGAAAGCAATGGACATATTGCTCCGTAGTCTCTGACTTCGTCGAGGAATGGTTATGCAGCTACTCTGTAAAAGACGGACTGAACAAAGCCAAATGAGCGAGTGTTTATCGTCGTCTAAATTTTAGGGTAGAGCAGTATTGCGAATACCTTGACGGTAAAGCAGGTATGCGACTACCAAAAATGAAAGACAAGACAAAACAGCAAGCTAAAATATGGCGAAATTTCTATCGCAGTCTTTCAAAGCTCTGTATGAATCTTAAAAATTTCTTGGAACTGACAAAACAAAGCAGGAATCTGCGAATGTTTCGATCGAATTTTCCAGAAAATTTGGTTTTAGATTCACAAATCTTCTCGTCTAGCTTCTATAGGCTTTACGTTGAGCGTCAATTTGTAACGGGTTAATATATTTATTAACAAAAAAAAACATATAACAAATTACAATAACATTTAACACTAAATAAA
>CAJUYI010004399.1:6166-18713 GCA_910591695.1 Galerucella pusilla
AGTCTCTAGCCGGGATCTGTCTCTTAAGGAGGAACGTGTGTTACAAAAGATACATTGTATCAGCAATAGTTACATTCTTTTTTCATGTAAAATTCAGGATATCTACAGTTATTCGGTTTACAATTGTTGATAAGAAGATCATTTAAGAACGTGGTTCATAAAATATATCAAATATCCTGTATTTTACTTTAAAAAAAAACAAAAGAAGCAATAAAGAAATGTGATGTGATACTATTAAGGAAATCTTATTTATTTCCATTCATCAAAGGAATCAAAGAAACAATATCTAAGTAATATAAAAACCCAATTTTACTTCTTATTTCAATCACAGAAGGCGATAAAAAAATGTTATGAAAAATGTAATCCGGAAATATAATATTCTTGTTGGTAATTAGAATTAATTAATTAATTAACTAAATATAAATATTTTAAAGACTTCAACTATATACATGTGAACTTTTTATCAACTGTATAGGAAAAACTAGGAAAAGAAAAAGAACAAGATAAAAAAATATCATTGTCTGTGTGTAACTGGCGCTTATCACTAGGAGGAGAAAATATAAAAGCAAAAATCACAGAAGGAAAAGCATATACTTAAATGCAACTTACCATTCACATTGAATGCACTTTAGAAATGTAAAGTTTGAGGTGAATCTCTCAAAATGAATTTAAAATTCAACCCTATCGTTCGATGGTTCACAGGAGAAAGAAAGCTTATTCTCACTACTCGCTATTAAATTGTTGAACTATGCGATGAGCAATCGACATACGTTACATATTTCTTTCCTGTTCACATGCTTCGCTTCGAGAAAGAATTTACATATTAATAGTGTGTTCTTAATTTCTATCTCTCTATAAGAAAGAAGAATTGAAATATTTGACCAATATCAGTGTATACTGATCCTCACCAACGGAGATTATTCGTCGCACATTAAATGTAAAAATTTTGCCTTTCAGCGGTGATCGGTGCTACAGGTTCTCGACGAGAATCCCATGTTGGTAAGGAAAAAGAACTGGCTACTCGCCGTCCGGTAGATATTTAAATATTCCAATGATAGTGGTCAAATATAACGTTACATAGGTTTTGTCCGTTAATGGAATACAGGATGTTATTTTTTGGTGGTATACGAGCCCTGACTGTGAGTGTCATTTTTCCTCTTTGACGCTACTGGTTTCCGAAATTAATAAAGAAAAACATGTTTATTCTTAGTGACCGTAATTTCAGCATATACTGTAACAAACCGAGTGTCTACCAAGGTTAAAATGACTAATAAGGATTAACAATGGTGATACCTCAGAGGCCAAATGTATGTAGGCCTTGCATGATCCAAATAACAGCTTATTATATTCTGAAACATTGACTACATTGCATTTTCTTGTTTATAGGAGCTCCTAAAATCGGCCGGAACAATATTGCAGATGACACTCTGTATACTACTAATTTTCAATAAGAGAAATCACAAATTTCAAGTGTAAATTGTGACAAAATACTTTTTCTCATCAATCATGTTTTATATTAAGAGCTCCTAATAAGTTTTTCATCACATTTTGAAAAAATGGCGCACTCTCGTCAATTGATGACTCCACCATATTTTGAATAAAGTGAATTTTCTGTACTAAAACCACAAGAGAATGAGAATAGATTGAAATGAATTTGACAGATTCTAGAAAACTTGTTGCCGGACAATAGATACGAAACACCGAAAGGCTTGAGTGATTATTGGAGAATTCATCGTGTGGTAATCGATAGATTATTTTTTGACGTTACAATCAAAATCACTTCCAGGATTTCATATTTTCATATCACTCGACTCAAGAAGAACAGAACTCATCAGACGAGTTTCTTGAAAATTTGTGTAAGACGCGTCAGATAAAAAAATTCAATAAAAACAATCTACATTGAATAGTTATTGCTGGAACAAAGTGAACATATTGTTACGAAATCAGTGATCCAGAAGCCGAACCTGTCGCAAACCATACATTTTGGCGAATTCGACCTTTCTAGAAAGGTTCTTCAACAGGTGATATTCAAGAAAGTTCTAGAGTTGCGGAGGACTATATATACGCGGATCTTTGAGTGAATCGAGGAGTTGTTCAGTATACAGTGAATCGGTAAACAGTTTCAGTATACAGTGAGTGAACAGATAGTGAATATAAATAGCGTTGAAGATGAATTAGGACAATTATTATACCGAGTGTAGATAAATTAGTAGACATTAAGTAGTGGGTGGAATGTCCAGATGGAAGAGGCAAATAAACGGCGTTGGTACTCGCATCGGTGTACTTATCTTCAGATGCAGCCACCCTACCACCGACTAAAGAGATGGAGGTACTAGTGGATCACTGCCTCAACCAGAGAGTGGAGCTGATATTGGGTTGCGACTCAAACTCACACCACTTGAGCTGGGGCAGCAAGGATATCAACGCCCGAGGTGAGTCTCTTTATGAATATATAATAAGGAAATATCTAACAATCTTAAACAGAGGCACGGAGCCGACATTTATTAACGCCCGTAGCCAAACATTAATAGATATTACGCTGGCGACAGCCAAAATATCAAACAAAATTCCGGACTGGCAAGTGTCGGATCATATTTCTATGTCAGACCACCACTGGCTGACCGATACGGTAAGCCAGAATCTCAGGACCACTGTAAAATCCCGTGACCTGAAGAGGACGGATGTAGCTCTCTACAATCGACTCCTCAAAGGTGCTCTGCGGAAAACAGAGGTCCTGACTCCTAGCAATAATGAGGAACTGGAAAGGTACACAGTATCTATCCAAAACAAAATAGACATTGCCTATAAGGAATCCTGTCCGATGAGAATGGTTCAGACAGGTGGCACGACCAATAGGTACCTGGTGGTGCCCTGAACTGGAACACCTCAGAAAGACAGCGAGAACGATCTTTAACAAGGCAAAACGAACAAAACTCAAAGAGGACTGGGGAATATATGAAGCCAACCTCAAATAGTTCAAAAAAGTCTGCAGACAAAGGCAAAGAGAAGCCTGGAGAGCCTATTGTGAGGCAGTCGGAGACTTCCCACAAATTTCTAGGCTACAGAAGGTACTCTCAAACGACCACCATAAGAGTATCGGCATCCTGACAAGGGAAAATGGCGACAAGGCCACCAACCTTCAAGAGAGCGCTGAGATTCTTATGGAAACTCACTTCCCAGGTTCTGTCTTTCCTGAAACGTCAAACTGGACGGAAGTACCAACAACACCCTCACAATACGACTGACAATCTGCTAGTGCAGTAATTGATGAGGACAAGATAAGGTGGGCCATATCGGGCTTTTCCCCCTTCAAGTCACCAGGACCTGACGAAATAAGACCAGCCCTACTTCAATGGGGAATGAATATTCTTATGCCGCACATGGTTGGAATTTTCAGAGCCTCTTCAGCTCTGAGGTATATTCCCAGTAAGTGGAGATAAGTACAAGTGGTGTTTATACCCAAACCAAGTAGAATGGACTACACCTTACCAAAAGCATTCCGACCAATTAGTCTCACATCGTTCTTTTTAAAAACAATGGAGAGGTTAAGCGTGCGGTATATAAGAGATGAAGTGCTAGTTCACAACCCAGTTCATCCAAATCAGCATGCATATACTCCGGGAAGGTCCACTGATTCGGCCCTTCACCAAGTGGTTGGCAGAATCGAAAGATCATTGGACAACAAAAAATCCACCCTGGGTATATTCATAGATATCGAGGGAGCGTTTGATGAAACAACCTTTCCAATAATTACCCAGCAACTCAGCTCCAGAAATGTACCTCTAGTAGTAGGAGAATGGGTACTCAAGATGCTCTTTAGTAGAGCAATAAGTATCAATGTAGACGACATCACAGTAAGAGGACTGGTCATGAGGGTATGTCCACAAGGAGGAGTCTTATCACCCCTTCTGTGGAACATAGTCCTAGACACCTTGATTAATCACCTCAACAACAATGGATTATACATTGGGGTTTGCTTATTTCCTTCATCTGCCATCTTTTTTTTTCAGGGGAGGAGACACAAAATAAGAGCCAGTCCACAAATTACGCACTGCTTTTGGTTAACTCGATATAAATTCAAGTGGGTGCCAATAATACATATAAATGGACTGCATAAATGTCAATAAAAAGTCATATCACTGACCAACAAATATACTGATTTTACTGTGGTTCCACTGTTCACATCCGTTTTTTCTTTCGTACAACGATTGTTTGAATTGGCTTTAGTCAAAATATGAACCTGATTGTTACATAGAACTGCGGACTCCGAAGTCGACTCTTGTCCATAAGGCCAGTACAACATCGGATACTCGTGTTCGCCCTGTCTCTGCAGGAATGTCTGTCCAAGTATAAGTTTGGCAAGTTTATCTGAAGCTACGGGGCATCGGTAAGAGGTGAGGAGACAAGGTGCATATATGTCATAAGTGTACCAATGGCGTACGGTACCTATTTTATCAAGTAAAACTGAGAATACAAAGGTCACCCAAGTAGCACATCAAGTTGGCTAAAGGTCGGGGCTACATCGATTCAATATAGATATATTGGAAATTGGCAATTTATGATTGAGCCAACATTATTTTATGTTTATTATGCAATATGTAGTTAACAATATTCAACCGATATTGAATTTAAAAGATTAAATCGATGTGATGAGCAAATTATATGGGATCAATATTTATATATATTTGGAAGCAATATCCAGTATTCAATTAACATTCAACATTAATACAATATTGTTACTTTGTTATAAATACATATTGTCCGGCAAACAATAATCCAATATGAAAAATACAGTTTATTTTCAATAATAGATGCGCGAGGTTGGGTTAACATTGATAGATGTTGATTTGACAATATATAACAAACAATATTTTGCCAATATTGTATTTAAAAGATTCAATTGATATGATGAAAAAACTATATTGGATCAATATTTATACAATACAATCGGGAACAATATTCGATGTTCTATTTAGAAACAACATTGATAGAACATTGTTATTCTATCATTTACCTATATTGCCCGACCAACAACTATCCAATATTGAAAATACAGGTTAATCTTGATGATAATAAGTTTGGGTTGGGTCAACATTATCAGATGTTGTTAGTACAATATATAGTTAACAATGTTTTGCCGATATTGTATTCAATATAATATATTTTATCGATATGATAAACAACGCATGCGTTTGTTAAAACGCGCATGCGTCTGCTAGAATGCGCATGCGTCTGCAAGAACGCGCATGCGTCTGGTGTAATTGTGTGAGGTGTAGGTACGTACACGTGTGCACAGTTGTCGCTGTCGTTATTCTTACGTTAACACTTGTTTGTATAGGTCCTTTTTGTATCTGCGATTATAAAGGTAAGATCAATTTAATTAATATTGATAATACTGATTCTATTATTTTTTATGTATAAAATAGTGAATTTACTGACGAGTGAACTTTATTTTAACGTGTGTTCGTACCAGATGAACGTTCCATCAAATTAAACAGTTATAATCTCATCTTGTATTTTGTTAATTGGGCAGATACTCCAACGATTGAAGTATGTTTTTTGGTTATTGGTTGGGTCGTTTAATTATTTTTGTTCTCTCTGTACTTTATTCCTATCATGTCTTGTGGAAAACCTTTATAATTGTGTCATTATTGTACAGTCCATTGCTCAGGACTGTAAGTACAAGATACCTATTTCTGACATGTTTTAGAAAATGTCTAAACGATCCAGAAAATCAATGTTTTTGAAACGACTAATAAATAAACCATTAAATGGGTCAAAGGTCTCAAATAATATTGCATTTCAATATAAAACACATATAGACAGTGGTTCTGAAAAAAGAGAATTTGGAGTTATAAAGAATAGTGCTTCCATTAGTAGTGACTTACTGATTAGTGAAGAAAATGATTCTGCAGAAGGTATATTTATTATTATTTTTGTGAAAATTTGTTTACATTTGGCTCTCTACTTTCTAGATTTTGAAATAGTAAGCAAAAAAGATGATAATTCTGAATGTCAGATATTAGGTGAAGCTATGGAAATATGCAATAATAATTTAGAGCTAGATACGGTTAATTTAAATATTTCTAATACAGTTTCTTCCTCGGAATCAGGTATATATTTATCAACATACATATTCTATTGTAAAAAAAATGCACGAAAGTGGGAGTAGGTATAGTTTGGCAAACATATCTGAAACCATGAAAGACGTAAACATTGAATATTTAACTATAAAAAAGCTAAAGTGCTGAGTATGCGTAGTAATTATTTGAAAATAGACTTTTGTTTATCAACATTATAGTTATCAACGATGATCATAGGTTAGTGTTATTATTTGGTCTATTCAATTTTTTTTTCAAATTTTCTCTCGAGTTTTGCTGAAACATTTCTATTACATTACATAATATCCATGATAGGTACTTTCTTCAGTGGCACTAATATTGAGATTGAATGTAGTATATTTAAAAGAGAATATGAAGTTCTTATGTAGGTACAAAACCGAAAATTGGTTGAATTTTATTTTATTTTTTTAGATGATAACATACAGCAAGACCTTGCTTTGCAACAAAATATTAATCATTCACAGTTGTCAAGTTTGCTTTCAATACTAAAAAGAAGGTACACAGACTTGCCATCTGATAGTCGATCATTGTTGAAATCTGTGAGAAAAGTGCAAAATATTATAAACACTGTATCAATGAAAGAAACAGAAGCAAAATATATTTATTTAGGAATAAACCGTGGCTTAAAATTGGAGTTTAAAAAGAATATTATTGATGTGTTAAAACATTATAAAGTAGAAACTATTCAGTTAGTTGTTAACATTGATGGTCTACCTATCCACAAAAGTACCTCCAACCAATTTTGGCCAATATTGTGTACTATTTTCTGTAAACAGAAAAAATTTGATATTTTTGAGATTGCTCTATATTATGGGGATTCAAAGCCGAAGCACTTAGATCATTTTTTGAAAGATTTTATCACAGAATTACATATTTTACAGAGTGAAGGTTTTAGTTGTGGAGAAAGAACGTTTAATGTAGAATTAAAAGCATTTGTGTGTGATGCTCCAGCAAGATCATTTTTAAAATCAATTAAGGGACATAATTCTCTTCATGGTTGTGAATATTGTTCTATAAAAGGTATCAGTTTTCAGCACCGAACACTATTTTTGAAAAATGCTAGAGATCTTGCAGAAATAAGAACAAACAACAATTTTAGACAGAAAATTTTTTCAAACCATCATAATGGAATATCTCCTATCACACAGCTTGAAAACTTTGACATGATTAATGGATTTAGATTAGACTACATGCACTTGGCATGTCTTGGTATAATGAAGAGGTTATTGAATTTTTGGTTAAAAAGTGATTCATCCTATAGTATATCTCCATTATTCAGAAGATTTGCATCCAAAAGAATGGAGGAAATTTGTCTTCCAATAGAATTCAACAGAAAGACAAGATCATTTTCTGAACTTGACCGCTTCAAGGGAACAGAATTTCGAACTATAATGTTATATTTGGCACCATTTATTTTTAAAGATCTACTTCCGGGAAGTCAGTACAAACATTCACTTTTATTTTTTTGTTCAATGAGAATCTGCTGCAAAGGGAGACTTTACCGAGGGCTTGGGATCTCTTGCTGTAGAATTTATCGAAAAGTTCGTCGATCTGGCTGAAAAAAATTATAAAAATGTTGAACCTCTTTTCAACACTCATTCTGCTTTACATATGGTTACTTCTTCGGTTGTGAATAACTATAGCTTAGATGAAATCAGTTGTTTTATGTTTGAAAACCACCTGGGAAGTATAAAAAAATTATTAAGATCCCCTAATAAACCATTAGAACAGACTGTAAAAAGAATATTTGAAAAGGAGACCAAATCAGCAAAATATACACTAAATGAAAATATACAGGTGGCCTATGACAAAGGAGGTAGTATTAAATATATTTATATAAACAGGTTCAAAATTAATCCTGCCAGTGATTGTGATTCTTACATTTCTTTACATAATAATAAAGTTATCAAAGTCAAAGGAATAATATCTGAAGAAAAAGGTATATTTTTTCGAGGAAATGTTTTTTTCAATTCATATGAAGCCTTCACTCCACCCTTATTATCTTCAAGATTAAAAATATGGCAGGTAGATACTCTAAGCACACATTTGTTCACTGTTAGTATAGAAGAATTTATAAGTAAATGTATTTTTATTAAAATAGATAACTGCACTTTTGCAACTGAATTAATTAATAATTTTTGAAATAGAAGGTTCCAACTTGTTCAGTAAATTCACAATATATAAAATAAATATTTTAAAAAAGTGATATATTTAGATAAAAATGGAATTCTCCTGGGACATTGTAATTTGGATTAAAGAAAATAAATGCGACTTTGTACCAACCAGTTGGCGTGTCAATGGAAAAAAAAATTTGTACTTGTGGCCTACTAAAATATCAAAAGCTCAATTACAAAAGTATATTACAAACTGCCAGCCTCCTGATTTAAATACTGTATATTCTGAATATCCAGCAACTTGTAAGGCTACTGTAACAGATTTAAAATTAGCAGAAGAAATGACATCAAAATTAGAGTACGCATCATCCTTTTCATCAGATTCTGGTAACAGCGAAGAAACAAACAATCAATCTCCCTTGCCATCTCCTATAATTACCAATGAATCTTTAAATATAACTGGAGATATGACGCTTCTGCAATGTCACAGTAAGTAATCCGCATTACATTTCCAAACGAAATAATAATAGCAGGAATTAAAATATATGTGTAGTTTTCCTAAAAACATGCTAATGTTTAAGGCAACTGATATTTCTAAGTAATATTTTCTATAATTTAATTACTTAATTGTTACTACTTTTTAAGATTGTGCAAAAACAGTGGAAGATATTGAGAAACTTGTTAAGAGCTTGGGCTCTTTACAGTATGATATGAAACAAATTAAATCCGAAATATCCCAAGTGAATGAACATCTAGCTCTGTTAGCTCACAAAACTCCCAATCATATAGTTACAGAACCTGACTGTAAGCTTCCCATTGAAAATGAGGAAGATCTCGGTAAATTTGAAAATAATTTGGAAGATGGTCAGTTTTATGAAACTCTGGTAGGTTTTTCAAAATCTTATGGTTAATATATTTTATTTCAAAAGAATTGTTATTTCCAGGTCACAATTTTAAGTCTTGTATCAGGATCAACAGATGCAAGAAAACTGGTACATAATATAATGAAAAAATTACTATCAAAAAATCTCAGCTTACAATATTCTGCATTGGGCAGAAAAGGAAAATTGAATTTTTCCAGTTTAAAATGCTACAAACTTGTACTAGGTGAGTTGATAATTTTCCAAGTTACTATCTATAACATTTTTCCCAAAAACACAAAAGCATACAGAATAACTTGAACAAATTGAATATAACACAAACCTAATTTACATGAAACAACTCATTTTAACTTGGTGTGTCAACTAATATAAAGGTTAATCATGTTATATTCTCCTAGATGCCACAAGGAAAAATATTCCAACGTGCCCTGAAGATGAAGTGAGGAGTCATATAAGCTCAGCACTAGCGCAAGCCGGAGATAGAGAAGGTGGACGTCTGGGGCGTAAGAAAAACTAATATACTGACCTATTAGTTATATAATAATAATGATTATTGATTTGTAAGTTTGCTGTTTTCCCCTATTCAAATATTATTTTGTTGTTTGTTTTTTTCCTTTCTTATTATAGATATTTTAATGTTTAATTAGTTTATTTTCATTGAGATTATGCATCCTAATTAAGTTTTTATTATGTTTTCCACTTCATCAGCCTTGTTTCTTGATGTGAAACTACTTATATATTTGTTTCATCTAATTCAACATTGATTGTACTAGGTATCCATGTATTTATTCAGAGAATCTATTTTATTTATTTCCAAAATGTTCAAAATAAATGTTTAATTTAAATGCCGACTTTTATTACACTCTTTCATATACATTTCAAAAAAGATGCAATACAAGTTTGGTGGAGAATATAGTGAATTTATTTGTGTTCCAGTATCTCTTCAATATTTTACCAGCTTCCGGCCAATATGGATATACATGGATGTACCTGTATTGCCCCACTGAAGACTACAGACTTTCAGCTGATATTGGCATACAGTTGAAAAATCATATAGGACCTACCTGTGTATTGCAGTATTACTGCAATATACGAATACCAAGATTCAGCCAATGCTGTACTACTTGTTACAATATCTGTTAGATAACGTAGGACCCATATGTATTTTCCAATATCACATCGATATGGAATAACAAGTTTCAGCCAATGTAGGACTACTTGTTACAATATCTGTCAAATTATGTAGGGCCTATATGTATTATCCAATATCACGTCGATATGGAATACCAGATTCCAGCCAATGTTGGACTACTTGGTACAACCTTTGATAGCTAATGTAGGGCTTATATGGGTATTCCAATATTACGTCAATATAAAATAACGATGTTGGACAGCTTGGTATAACAATAACTATCCAATATAAGGACAATGCTGGTGATGCAATTCTTTACATTGGTGAAGAACCTGATATTTCATATTGAGCCAATATCACTTATAAATATTGTACGCATATTGAAATACAATGTTGAATCCACATCGCAGAATGTTCACATTTTAAATTGGTCCAATGTAGTATAATTCATATTGTTCCAATTTTTTTACTACATTTTACCAATATTCGGCCAATATTTATGTGCTACTTGGGCACTGACAATACCAACGCTACTGGATGAATCAATATCAGTCGATTGACGGAGTGAGAGGAAAGATCACACTCACGCTGCCAGAGATGGAAGAAGCTCTTAACAAATTTGGAAAAGTGCTCATCTTTTGATATTCATGAATTGAAAAAATAATGTTGATAGAAAAAATCCAAGGAAACAAGCACATTGAAGAATTAACGTTTAATCATAATGTAACGTTCGTTTTAATTCAAATTTACAATTACTAATTTATATTGAATACAGTTCTTATTTATCAATTCCTATAATACACTAAGCACACTAACTATAATTTATATGAGAGTCACTTAATGAACACTTCATCGAGGCGCGATTGCTTTCCTTCGGTATCAACACTAACTCCATGCAGCGATGCTCGTGGCCTATTTATACTCGCGCGCCTTGTAGTTATAGAAATCTCTCGTCGCTCTGGTGGATGCGCTGGGTATTCTGGATGTTTCTCGGAAATTGGGCGGAGGAGCCATAGTCGTTCCATATGAGAATTTCACGCGCGTAACAATATTGTTAATATTGTTAATAATGAGAAGCCCCTTTTCCAATTATCACTACATACTTAGCACTTTAGCTTTTTCACAGTTAAACGTGGCAATATCGAGTGTTTTCGACTGCATTCCTTTCACGGCTTCAGATAAGCTTGCCAAAGCATAGCTTTGTCGCTTTACCTGTAGAATTATACTTGAGATTTAATTACTTTTCTAATTACTTTTTTGAGTATCAATTGCAGTTTATTGACATTCATATTTCTACTTGGTAGTATAGTTTGCACGAAATCAGTTGAGGCAGCCTAAAAATAACACAAGTAGTTGACGAACGGTTCTATGCAATAGACTTATATAAGTATTTATGGGTATGTGGGCTGTTTCATCCGACTCCGTACAAACTATACCTACTCACGTCAAAACCTAACAGCATTGGAAGACTGCAATATTTTAAATAAAGTGCCCGTAAACCAGGATCAACAAACTGTAACTTTGATTTGAAAGCACAATCTAGCTAACAGTATTGGGAAGCTATCAAAAAAATCAATTCAATGAAAAACCTGTTTTCAATTAGTTACACATCATAAAATAAGGTGAATCCATTATTCCTTGCCAATTTTTTTCACTCCGAACCCCGAACTTCTATTTGACATCGAAAGTCTGCAACAAAGTTTCGCAAATAAAATTCTTTTTTGGTTGTCCGAGAAAGGTAGTAGCTTGATCTTTCCATTGTTTTTCCCTTCGAAAGCAAAACTTTAATGCGACAAAAACGTATCAGGGAAAAAGCCAGTTTTAAGTTAATTTGCAAGGGCATTACGAACCAGCTGTTTCGTATTCTTATGGGAAGCAGCTCAACTTCTTCTGTTACTTCATTATAATCCCAAGGAGAATTACTCATCTGGTAGAAACTTTGATTCTGTAATAGGCTAGTTGATATCTCAGAAAAACTGGTGAATAGACTTATCGCATATTTTCCAATAGAAGTCATTTTGTACTTGTCAATTAGACTATTTCAAAAACAAGAAATTTAATCTCTCCTATATTTTTTTAAACTGATTTTTTTTGTTGATCAATTTCACTATGTGACTTTTTTTCATAACAAATTCATTCTCAACCTAACTCTGAATATTATGGTTCAAAAGGATTTGTTATATACGATCGAATAGTAGCCGCATTGGGGAAAAAGTAATTTTTGGATTATTACCAGCAATCGACTTATCTTCAATAAAGTTAATGGTGTTATTTTAAAAGCAAATGACTTGGCACGGT
>CAJUYI010004400.1:0-18708 GCA_910591695.1 Galerucella pusilla
ATCTGCTCACCTCTAGGCTAACTAGATATCAATACATCCTCGTAAATGTCATTTGAAAACACCCTGTATGAATCATATTCAAATAATTTCAATAAACTCTACATTTTCGTTATTTTTGGTATGAATAGGATTTTTTTTTCACCTCTGCAAAATGTTCATTTCAATCACGTGTACGGCGCTGCCTGCACGTGCATTACTTTTTTTCAGCTATATGTGGTAGAAACGATCAAGTTTTAATAACCCAATTAATCTACATATATACAAAAATTAAGTAACTGGAAATATTCAAAAAAATAGCGAACATGTTAATAATTGTCGGACGCAAAAAATAGAATTAAAACTTGCAACCGTGCAATTTAGTGCCGTATTTACTTTCGAGATCTGAATTTGCATTTAATTCCTATGATTATAAGCAACGCTGATAGAAATACATAATCGTTAAGTAAACAACCATAGGTAATTATGATTTCGAAAATAAATTCAATTATGCCTTTTACTAGTTTAACGTTTTAATTAAAATGAAAGCTGCTCTTATTTTTTTACATTTAATGGAAAATATACTTAGCTCTCAATATTGTATCACTAACGGAAAATTTTACTCTGATGTGAGAAGAATGTCGAGTAATTTGAATTTTTGTCGTCAAGAATCTTGGTTTATTGCATAATAAAATAATGTCACTAATTATCATTAGTAACACCTTTTTTTATTTAAAACATGGAAAACAGTACAATACGTGACCATCTGCTGACAGCTTTTTAGATAGCATAAATTATAAATCTCCAAACGTGACAAAAGTGACCTTCACTGAGACCTAAAATATCTATTGTACCTCTTCACTTCTACTTAACTCCTGAGGAAAGTCTCAGAAACTAATAGCTCCTTGTCCTATTTCCTGGAAGATTTTAGAATATCTGCAGGCTTTAATGTCCCTCCCATTTCCCCATATATACAGTTGTACTTTTATATTACTCACCCCAAAATACAGGGTGTACAGAAAATATTGCTAAATCCATAGGTCATTTTATGCGTAAGTCACCTTATTTAAAATTCTTCCTAATGATCTAGAGCTCAAAGCTCACGCTATAACATGACTTTAATTCAAACAGATTCTTGTTAGGCTACATTGGTAATCAATTCGCTGGCCAAGTGGCACTTTGGCACGAAATTCGCTATTCACAATAACTTCAAAGTCGACTTTAACGCAAGCGCGTTCGTACCAAAATAATTTTCAGAATTCCTTCAACATATGGTCGAAGAATGATTTTGTCTGTATTTAGTTCAGTCTGAAGTTATAGTATATAATTTGTATTTGGATTTGGATTTATTCATCAGAATATCCAACAGATGTCAGATATATAAAAAAACAAATAACAAAAGTTAATGAGCATGTCCAAGAGCCGGCACGAAATGCAAGTCGAAGTGAAAGTTTGCAGCTTGCAAGAAATTTCGACGACTTCAACTTCAACTCTGACGCCAAATTACGTTGTGAACGATCACACTGAAACAGCTTTGCTTGCGTGCTAAAGTGCCACAATTGATTAAGAATGCACCCTTAATTGATTTCATTTTGTAAATTCATTCCTTGGACTGTGTCCAATCAAATACTTTTTGTGATTCGAACCCTAAAAATGATGTTTTCATCCCATTACATTAAATAGGCGTTTGGGGGTATATTGTAAGATATATGGTGTAATAATAGAATGAGAATTACCAAAGTTATAGGCATTTATGGCATCGTAAATTTCGAAGATTAAGCATTGGGTAATAAATTCTTTCATCACTTCATGGTTCAAACAAATTTTGTAACAAATCGTAATGTGACAATCAATAACGATTTCTCGCTCATTTATGGAAAGATTTTCTATTTATATTTTCCGGATGATGTTTTCAGACAAATACTTTCATTACCCATGTTGGAGTGAATATTATCTGAGACCTAAAGGATTAATTGTGCCCCCACTCAGTTTGTGAGATTCCTTTCACTATTTTGAGCTTTTTGAGGTGTACATTTATATGAAGCGGTGAGAAATTGTGCCTAGGATGCCATTGGTCTTTTCGCGGCCCTGGACCTAACTGTTTGATTAATTGATTAGTTCGCACCACCAGTTAGAGGCTTTTTTTGCTCTTGGTTGTACTGTTATAATCCTTCTGAAATAAATCTTCACTTGGGAGCTTTAGTCCTAAGAGTGAAGCTCTGTCTCATCACACATTCGAAGATAATGTGTGAATCTATTATGACATGCCAATTGCATGTGTTTACTTATGGTGAGTAATTTCTTCACCTCCTTGTTTTGCCCCTGCTGAGGTTAAATATTTCGTTAGTCGGCGACCTCAAGGATTATCTGACCACGATTTTGCTGGGTTCCTGCTTTTCCACGTGACTCTAGTTTTACATCTGATGGTTTATTTGAGTCTATAAAGTTGTACAACCACGTCCAGCAGTTTTTGGTATTCTAAATACTAAATTCCTCGATACCCTTTTCTCCGAGATTAGTATATTGTACTGTGCCAGTCTAGATCTGATCTAAGGTCTGTTTTCACAAGCATCACAGACACAGACAGTCCTTGACAATCCGGATTGTCAAATACTGTCTGTGATGCTTGTGAGAACAGACATTTTGAGACATGTTAAAGAAATCAATGCCCTCCTCTTTTGAATTTTGACTATCTTTTGTCATCTATGTTTTTTTGAGGTGCTGAACATGAATCTGGAGTTTGCTGCTTTGTAGCAGTACCGGCTCAGGTCGAAAAATGCGAAAGACCTTAACATTATCGGAGTTTTTATGATTTTACGGAATATATCGCAGTATCAGTATATCAAATGTATAAGGTGGCCATATTATTATTACAAAACTGCAATCTACTACGACAGTGATTTAAAAACAGTCACTCTTTACATAAACTTTTACCTATTATAAACTAATCAAGGAAAAACAAATGTCAACTGAGGCACGGTTAACATCATTAATGTTTTCACGCTAGATTTCCCGCCGATAATACGATACAATGGATCATTTATTTTTGATTGACGAGTGTTTATATTAGTTATAGAAAATACCATGCTTTGTCGGTTTTGAGTAGATATTTTCTGATAGCTGTCAAATCAATGAAATCCAATAACGGTTATAGTTTAATAAATAATCGTTTCGAATGGACTCCGCACTTATAGGTCATCGTTTGTTACATTACTTTTATACACAGTCGATAAATGAATAGGCCAATTTAATGAATGTCTTCAGTTCACATCAATCATCTTTGTTTTCGATATTTCATAGTTATGTAATTTCCAGTCGTTTATTCCGATATATGGTATATACTGCTTCACAAAAAGTGTGTCCTTTGCGCCATATGTTCGCAGTTCCAGCCAAAGAAACAATTTGAGGTTATGTACCCTTTTCAATTTCATGAAGCTGTCAAAAGAGCATTAAATGGATGACTGAACTGCTCAAAACTACAATAGCAGAGACGAGGACGAGCCTAGACATCTCCATCTCCAAAAGAGTATGTCCACAGAGAGGAGTAGCATCCCCATTAATGTGGAGCCTGGCGGTTGACGATTTCCTGTGTGGTCTGACTGTCCTCGGAATATCCTGCCAAGGATATGCCGATAATATTGATGATGATGATACCAACCAGGAGGAAATTCGAAAACACCCTTTGTGACATCGTACAAAAGGGTGTGAACTGTACAAATAATTGGTATAAGCAAGTGGGACTATACATCAGCCCCACCAAAACTATATTAATAGCCTTCACTAAGAAAAGAGAACCTAACCTTCAAACCATGAAGCTCGATGGGGACAATTTGAAGTACCAACGTTATAAGAACCAGCATAGTTTCCTCCAATATCAGTCACAGCCAAACAACGCATCTGCATACATTCATGAAGTTATTGAAGGAACCTTCATAGAAGAAAGTTGTACCAATATAACAGCATGAAACAAACGTATAACATTGTTACTCGCAGTAGGTAATGTTTCCATCAAGCACTAACAAATCTGTACGCCTAAAGGTGCGTATTTACCAAAAAAGCGAGCACGAGCGAATAAGAGCGGGCGAGCATTCTGCATCAATAATTTTGTGGCGAGTACGGGCTAGCGAGAGAGCGCTTGTTCGTGTTCAAAAAAGATCGAGAGGAAGGCGGCACATCAAAGAAAATACTTGTTCGTACTCGTTCAGTGTGGACGGGATTTTAATCTTCGAAAGTACTCCCACTTTGACGGGTCACCTTAACAAATAACACAACAAACAGCAACTGTACCAACTCTGGAAGGAAGAACTTCCTGTATTGCTTTTTTATTTCTAGGCTTTACACGACAACGGCGGAAAATCGATAGAAGGTATATAAACTTCGTTGCTTGTTCTGGCCATTCTCATTCCGTGAATTTCGTGTATTCGCTGACATTTGACATGTGTCAATGTGTCGCCATATTTGGTTCATGTTTGTGTTGTTGGATATGATTAGAATATGTATTAATTGATGTCTTTTATTTTTCTCATTAATTGTTACTTTATAGTTTCGTTGAAGTTATTTGACTTTATTAAAATTCTAACCAGTTGGAAGAGCACGAAAACTTTGTTATATGTTTACGCATTGATTTATCTTACTATTTTTCAAAGAACCATGTAGTACGAACGCTTTTAGGAGCCGATCTCTAGTTGAAGCTCTTTTTTAAACAGTTTTGCATGCACTTGGGCGTCTCAAGATTCTGAATGAATTTTTCCTAATAACTATGGTTTGGAGTTTCGGAAACACCTAATCTAAATAAATCGATTGAAACTTTATCGAACTCTATAATTAAATGTTCGTTAAAAACTGGTGATTTCCATTTTTAAAATTATCCCACCTCTCCTCTCAACCATAAACAAAACAAATAAAACCCTCAATAGATTAGATTTCGTTGAAAAAGGCAACATATCTTTTACAGCCCTCGTTTATTCGATAAAAGTCTAACGAAGTATAAAATTTCATAAGCTTTTTTTATTCTCCGACAATAAACGAAAAGGAAAGGGACAATGTACAAGATAGAAAACGAAGAGATGAATAAATTCCAGGGGCGTAGAAGGCTCGACTGGCTTATGCAATAAATAATTACAATTTGGAATATTTCCTTCTACAGAAAAAGAAGTTTCAAGACTTTAATCGGAGAATAAACCCATTTGAAGATATAGTTTTTGAGGATACCAGAAACGCACATACGCTTCCAGAGGAACACCATATTCTCCAAAACTGCACGGGACGGAGAAAACCCTACCACAGCATCTAAATGGTTGACATCGAACAAAAAATGTCAAGACAAGTATGTCCAGTGGGTCTACTACAGAAGTTGTAAGCGAAAGAAGACTGAATATCAAAACGAGTCGATTGTTTTTAACTTCAAATCCGGATTGGAAGAGAGGAATTTGGTACAAAGATTTTCCAATATGTATTAACCAACCCAAAGACACATCTAGTCGTGCTGATAATTGGGATTAATCAAGAAGGTAAAAATAATCACATTCCAATCTCTCCTTAGCTGTAAGTAGCAATTTGACAAAGTCTGGATCCAACTCACAAGAAGATTCAAATTACTGCTCACTCTTCAACTGAGTCGTAACCTGGAAAAAACTCCTCGAGCTCTTTCGTGATTTTTCACAGATTACCTCTGGTTACTCCTAATAATAATTATTATTTAGATACTGACATGTCGTCGCCAGAATGACAGAATATCGACTCCACTCTTACTATTACGTTTCTCGTAGGAGATATGAATTAATTTCGATTGATTAACTTTAGGTTTCCCAAGAATGTATACGCCATTGGAAAATCTAAACTTATGAATAATATTGACAGTCGTTCCTCGAAGTTCGAAACAAAATTAACATTCAGATATCGTAGTTGCTGAGACAAAGAAATAAAGTAAAAGCAGATAAAATTTTTTTGTGGTTAAAAGGTTGAATAGGGAAATTCACAACGAAGTAACAAAGTTAAAAGATTGATACAAAATTTTTAAATTCTTTGCATGGGTGCAATACAATTTTATGTGTTTGAAAATGCGAGAATTTATTTTTACGCTACGGCTTTTTGCCCTGGGGCCAATTATAGATATGAAGGTATCTACCAATATATTATAAATTGAAAAGTTATTATAACTTTCATCACACAATAATCCAACTGTCAGATTTCTGTTTACTAGAAAATTAAACTGGAAAAAAACTAAAAATAGAGTCCCCGACAGACGTTGTCCTGTGCTAACTTATTGTCATTATACAAATTTCGACAAATTTTTATTGTGGTTGAAAAATATCACATTGTTACATATTTAGGGTAGAAAAATCAGATAGCTTTTCACATATTGATTAACTATTGGTTTCAATTTTTCAACACAATTGCAAGGATAGTTTAAAAATCCTTATTTGAGCAAAAAATAATTGATATAAGTACCACATGCACTTGTCTCAAACCTCCCTTTATAAGGGAGGTTTGAGACAAGTAAAGGGAGGTTTGAGACAAGAGTAGTGACGATACAAAGTCACGAGTTGAAATCAAATTTATTAAAGACATTTAACAAGTGTTTAGCCCTTTAACCCCGCAATAATAATAATTGACACAAAAAATACACATAGGTACTTGAAAAAAATAAAAGAATGCAGCAATCATAAAAATATTTGCAAAAAAACCTAGAATTAATTTTCATATTTGGAAAAATCGACTGGAAAATAAAGGATCCTATGCGTTCTTGCTGTTCCTCCAGTGAAGAGGGGGTTTGGTAACTTAACCAGATCATCCCTAGGTACAAAACATCCATCGGCAACATCGCGAAAAATAAATTTGTATCCCGGAGACTTAACCCAAGTAACATATTTCATTTGCCAAGCAAATAATGCTAGATCGAAGCAAATAATTCAGAAAAAATGCTCAAGTTTAGCATATTCTTAGCATTATTTTATAGAATTATTTCAGCATTCCTTCAAAGACGTCCAATCTCTTTCGAGGCCAAATATTGCAGCCAAGTAGCAATGATTGCTAATAAGTCATTAAAAGTAGCCAAAGAATAGAAATATTGGCTTTAAAAAATGCCAAAAAATGAATGGCGAAATTGGAATTTTGTATGGTCATAAAATGCCATTTAGTGCTTCAATGAGTGCCATTTAAAAGCAATGATACGAAGTTTGGTATTGGAATTAATTTGGATTTTAAATGGAAATAAATTCCAAAAAAATTCATTACTGTATTGCTAACCTCAATGCGATTGTAAATCTCAATTCCAGTTGAAAGGTTTCATAATATTTCAGAAATCATTATCGATCATGGAGAAGAAAAAGATTGGATTAAAAATAAATGGAAAATCACAAAACTACGGAAATTTGGACGAACAGGTGCGTATTACAGGCGTGTACATAAAAGTAGTAACGCAGCTAAAAGTTACAACGAAATAACGATAGAACCAGAAGATCACCTTCCTGGTTCTTGGACCGCGTCTCTTTATTGGCCTTGTCGTGGGACTCTTTCTTCACAGGCTAATACCACTACGTCTTGGTAGAAAATTTGTTGTTGCTGTAGTTCCCATCCCATGCGTCAGGAACAACACATAAAATTATTATCTCCACTTTCTAAGGTCTCAATAAATTTAAAGGTGTTCATTTTTTATTAGGAAATGATTATAAAATATGACCTATAAAACAATCTATTACTCAAAACATAACTTCACAATAATCTTCTTTTTCTTCAACTTTATAATCTTGAAAGTTTTCACAAAGCAATACAAACAGCTATCTAGCTTTTAATTCCATAAAGCTTCGTATTGGCATAGAAAAATGCCTATTAAATACAATAAAGACATGGCCGAACCGTTTGCTCACGATAATGAGCAATGTTGCCATAGTTTTTATATCTATATATTGATAGGTATATGATACTATTTTTATAGTATAAGTATAGAATATGCAAATAATCTGGTTCAGGATATTATTTGATTCCAAACTGGGATACAAATTTCAGAAAATCTGGGAAATATAAATTAAATTAATCCATCAAATATAATATTATCAATCAATCCAACTAAAAATACTATAAAAAACTTCAATTTCAATTGGATGTATATAATTCATTGATAAAAATTGAATATGGCAACACCGTAATTTATAATAAAAAAATTTAATTTTTGAAGTATATTTTGCTCACAGTTATCACTGGCCCTTCTGTTTTCAGGAAGTATTTCATTCACATTTCACAGAAAATTAAGGTTTGCAGATATTTCTAATGGTTCACAATGATATTTTCCAGTTTCAAAAACAATAATAATTGTCATAATATATTGAAGGAAAGATCTCTGCCATAACAGTTGACGATGTTCGTTTTTGTGAACACCTACATAACTGTTGGCATAAATTTCCAATATAAATCTAATATTTATCCAAAACAAAACTTTATTAAATTCTCACGAGAAATGTTCAACTGCGCATGATCATTCAAAGCATTGAAAGCCATTTCTGGACTAAACGACTGCTTCTTTATATCGCTTCGACAGCCAATGTTGGCAATCAAATCTAATAAAATGCTCTTTTGGTACCAATTTATGGCTATTTAGGCCTACAGGTTGAATTGCTAATCAGCTATCAAATCTACTTTAAGGCCAAACCGCGCGCTCCCTTTAGGCAGCGATTACGTAATGAATGCTACATGTAGAAGCTTTAGTGGACGGCTTCAATTGCCTATTAGCTTCAAGAGTGACACAAAAGTCGATTTTAAATCTACTTCGATGCTTGTTGTGTTACTTGGGAAGTCTCATGCATCGTTGCTATTAACATTTATGACCTTAGCAACGTAATGTATGGACAAATACCAGTATGTGAAAATCCACCTATTATATTGGCCGGCGTAAAAGCGCGAACGTACCAGTTCAGGTATTTCTTCCAAGGGTATTAGCTGTGCAGGATTGTTGACCATCCAGTTATCTGCCGCTTCATTATAAAACCTTTTAAAAGGTCCGAGAACATTGGTGTCCAAGGGCTGTAATTTATGGCTAGTATGAGGTGGAATGGTCAGTAGGATTACTCCACTTTCTTAGATGTAGATGCTTCAGTGAAGATTTTAGCAGAAGAAGCTAAGGATTAATCTATGTTATCCTTTATTTTTTCACTTTGAGAAAAAATAAAAAAATACTGGTAACGAAGTACAGGTATTTTCTAAACATGATGGGAGGTTTGATCCGTGTCTCAAACCTCCCACATAAAACCTGTTCAACCCTCCATCGTACCAGTAGCCACAACAAATTGAGATTTTCAAGTTCCAACATAATCTAACAATTAATTTAATACATGACAGTATGTTAAATTATTATGTCATTCATGTAATTCATCCATATATTTCCAAATATAATAATGTGAATAAAGAATCCTTATAAATTTTGTTAAAAAACTCACATTGCTTAACCTCAAAAACAACTTTTCACTATAACTTTCGTAAACGATTTAAATTTGCTGTTAAACTTAGATAATGTGAAAGAAGCAATGAATAAGCATCCAATAAACGGAAAATTAAGTTCATTTAAGTATACGTTACCAATGAAACATTTATGGCTCAAACCTCCCTCTAGCTCAACCCTCCCCAGTCTCCATAATTATTGGTATTTAACATTGTAGCCGACAAAAATTGGGAATAACTTTTAAGTACAGATAAGTACATTTGGCAACAGCGGTTGAAATTTAATCGTGTATTTTTGCGGTGCTACCAAGTTGGTGGAATTTGATACACTGCATAAAGTTGGTTTAAAAAGTATATCCTTCCGGTATGCATTAGATTTTCCAGTAAATTAATAAAATGGAAACGTGTTTAAGAAAGTTCTTTGACTTTTTTGATAAACAGCATCATGAACAACTAAATAAACATAAAAAAATATCCTACCCCTTCTTCCCATCCTCATTTTCTTACGGCTTCTTGAACTTACTGTTCATCACCGCCACTTAATTTTTATTTAAGCTCTTATACACTTGGAATGATATTCTTTTCTTTTATTTTCCACTTCTATTGTTTTCTGTTGATAATATATTTACAGTGAAAATGTGCACAACGCTTCGCTGTCGAAAGAACACGCTACATAAACGATTGTGAATCACCACCGCATGCAAATTCTAAAACTGCACAAGCTCGCCAATTTAATTCCAACTCGAGTGTCGAATACCGTTAAATTTAAGAAATTGGAGGCAGTATATTGAAGAATTATGTATATCTTTTGTCGGTTTTTACAAAGTAGTAAGTTTAAGAGATGAGAAACGTTTTTATAACGAGTCTATACTTTTGATTGAATATAAAAACATCAATATTTTAGAGAAATTTGTTATTTTATTATCGATTTATATCTATTACAATTCTCCTCGATCCAATAACTCTAAAGCGACATTTTTCTTTTTTATTAAAGAACAACTTTCACTATTAAAGCCGATACTGTCATTTTATTGTGGAACCTTATTCGTCAGTGTGAGTATTTGTATTGTATTTATTGTCTATTTTATGTCGATTTTGAATTATGGCTGGCAACCACAGAGGCATTTGACCAAACAAGACGTTGTTAATTGAATAAATTATTGATCATATATCTGTATTCTAGAAAATCACGTGTCAGTAGATGGCGCTGAATTTTTCAATATGGCTGCTATAGCAGTGAACAACAAAACAGTCTGTGAGGGAGTTTAATGCTGTTTAGTTTTTTTATGTGTATTTCGAGGCGTTTTTAGTGGGTTTGGCAGGCTTTTCTTTATTTTTGTAATTTCCGTTTGTTTCCTTATCGTGTTTGTGTGGTAGTGTTTAAACAAATAGGTCTAAAAATTACGAAAATTGAAGTAACCTCATGGAATATATTGGAGTCAGAAGCAGACCATTAAAAGGTGAAGCGGTTTTTAAAGCGTCTGCAGACGTCTGGTCTAGCTTACCAGCCTCATGAGATAACAATTAATTTGAATGATGATGTTAAAGATTGGAAATAATACATTTGTTCATGTAAGGCTGGAATTTCCGGCTTCTGCAAACATATTATGAAACCTAAAAAACATAGGTTTCTAGTAATGAAGAAAATAGCTGAACTAACCACAACTATACTTTGGCAAGTTTATCTGAAACCGTGAAAGGAATGCAGTCGAAAACATTCGACATTGCCACATTTAACTATGAAAAAACTGAAGTGATTACTATGTAGTGATAATAATAAGAAAAGGGACATTATTATATCGATATGTTATAAAGTGGCGCCCAACGTGGGGCTAAAAATTATATTCTCAAGTATTTGTAATTTAAGAAATATAAAAACTTCTTCCAACTCTTCATTTATTATGAGGATGTTATTTTTTAAGAAGTAACCAACAATCCAAGACAGCAGTAGGTGTAGGAGCCTCAAACGATGGTTTAAGTTGTAGGTCGCATCGCGAATTCTATTTTAGAAAATACTAAATTTTAACTCTTCCAACTCAAGTCATTTTAAAATCCGTGTATTTGGCTCGAAAACACTTACACAATTTAACTGAGATACCGGTTCATAATAATCATAGTTATCCTACTAGAATTAAAAGCGGCACATTAAATAAGCTCCGAAGATTGACAAATGCATTTCTGCTTGAAATACCTTATTATCCTCTTTCTATCCCTCTCTCTCGCGCGCGCTTAAGAAATAAGAAGGAGGAAAAGAACATACCATTCAGTTGCCGTCTTCACCGACAGCCAATTGATGATAGCTGCCTTAAACGTACTTGGCAAGAAAATACATGAAAGATTGGAGCCTGATTGGCTACTTAAAAAGAGTTCGACTGGAGAATGTAATCTAGTTTCAGAGGACCACAATCGATCTGACAGGTCGCAGTGGAATAGGTCGATTGGCCAACTCATCAAAAAATCTAATCTTGTTGTCAAATCGGGTATGTTATATTAATTAACGCAACTAAGTTAGATAAATGTTGAGGTATGTTTCAAAAGGCAACTAACTTAATCGGCAGGCTGCAAACTGCAGCTCCAAAACTGAAACTCCCTCCCGTCAGACAATCTCAAAATGCAATGACAGATCAGCGGTCGTAGTTGGTTCTAAATGCAAGGCTTCACCAAACTGGGCTAGACCAGCGGCTTCAAATTCAGTAGTTTTGTCGCGGAAGCTAAACTGGCTTTTTCAGTTCCTTGCTGAATAAAGAGTTTTTGACGACAATGGTACGGAGCTTAACATAATTGTGAAAGCTTGACACCACCATGCGGTCGGCCAAATTTCGCTAACACCGTATATTTTCTTCTGGTTAAACAGAAAAGCTCTCAGAGTCCTACATTTTTACACATAAAAAATCGCCTTGAAATGTTTTTTTTCCGACAAAAAGGAAATCAAGAGAGCCCTTCCACTCCACATCCTCACAATTAAGGTAAGAGCCCTCGAAAATGTAGGTAGACTCCACGAGATAAACACAAGCATACACAGGGATTTTTTTTTCAGATTTCACTTTTAATATCAACCTCGTGTTTAACAAACGCCGACAAATTAGGAAAAATCGCAAAAAGAAATTTCCTACGGTAGGTGGTGACAGGCTGTGATAGAAATTTATTTTAGCAATACGTTTGAAAGAAGAGGGCTGATTAAGTTTTCAGTGATGGAGTGAAGTCGGGACAAAAAAGACAGCAACGTTTTAGGGGAGATTTTCCAAAGGAGCGGGATAGAAACAGGGAGAGCTTTTTTATTTTCATTGGACAAAAATTATGTCATAGTGAAGGAATTCAACATAATAGTCCCTTTTAGGACGTTGTGATGCCTTTTGGAATAAAATAAAAACAAGATTAAGATCATTTACGAACCAAAACAATTATTCATCATCTAAACATTATCAGTCAGTTCAAGTTCGAGACGATTTGCTGACAAGACGTGTGTTCGTTAAGGTTGAGTAACTAACACTAACTACACTAACTTGCCCAGGGTGTATACAGATCGCGAAAAGTCTATTCGAACCCTGCGATTTACACAAGTACGACAAGGAAAATATGAGCAAAACTACTTGAAAGAGAGAGAAGAATAGTTGTTTGCAGTCAGCGTTTGACGTGTGTTCAGTTCCAGCTACCAATCTGATACGAAAGCAGCGTTGCCAGTTTAGAATGTTTGGTACTTACTAAGGAATAAATAACTTATTTTGCATATGACTTTTATCACGGGATAAAGCCGTAATAGTGGAAGAAAATCGAGATTGGTAATATTATTGACTTTTGAAAAATCAGTGAGATCAACACAAATAAGAATAAAATAATATGGTCCAAGATAAAAATTGGACAAATTACAATCTGCAATGAATAAAATCTATACACTGCTTTTGATTTAACAATTATTGGTATTTAACATTGTTGCCGACAAAATTGGGAATAACTTTTACAGATAAATACATTTGGTAGTAGCTGACTGCGCACAATTATTCTTCTCTCTCTTTTTTAAGTAGTTTGTGTCATATTTCCCTTGTCGTACTTGTGTAAATCGTATGGCTCTAATAGACTTTTCGTAATCTGTATAGCTGTGAACCAGACGAGAAAATTAAGAATGAATAATTAATCGTAAACATACATATGAATATGTAGATATTATTCTTATAGTATCCTCATAACTATTGATTCAAAAGTTTTGCATCACCCTAAATCTCCGAAAAAAAAATGTGTTCATTATAAATGGATCAGAGATTAATCAAATAATTAGTTTCAATAAAAAAAACGTGTATATTTGTCAAAAATTTGTATTATCCAATAATAAACTTGCATTAAACATAAAAAGTGTTCTTAGAAATTGAATAAATTAAATACAAATTGCTTCTTTTTAAAGAAAAGGTTCCCTCCACATGAATTAATTCTGTGCGATCATTTAACATGATACCAGCCCAAAACATAGCACTTCCTCTTCTGAAGGGCGGCACGGGGCGAGCATGGGCAAGCTGAGCAACTCTCGTTGAATCCCGCCAGACACGTATTCGATGGCTATCTTGTACCAAACAAATCCTTGTCTCGTCGGAAAAAAACACCGAATTCCAAAATTCTTCAGGCAAGGCCGCGTGTTCTTGAGCCCACTGAAGTCGGCGAACTCTGTGCTGAGGTTGTAGTCTGGGCACTCTTATCCTCAAACCTGTCGCAAGTATTCATGTTCGTAATGTCGAGATCGATACTTGAACTCCCAACGCATGTCTCATATCTCTTTGGAGGGCTGGTATTGCCATGGTCGGGTTTCTTCGGATAGTTAAGTGGATATAGCGGTTCTGCCGCTGATTAGTAACACGCCTTCTACCGCTTCTAGGTCTATCACGAAGAGAATTGGTCTGGAGATACCAGTTCCATACACGAGACACATCACTTTGCCAAACGCCAACTTTGTTTGCCACGAACCTTTGAGAATGACCTTCTTCAACTAAAGTCACTATTCTTGTACGGTCAATCTCACTTATGACTTGACGATTCATGTTTGCACTTAAAATCGTAAAAATCAAATGCCTTGAATGTTAAAATGATTGCACTAAAAATGTTATCCTACAAAAAAAACTGTAAACATCTGTATATTGCAAAAAATATGGAACATATTGAAATGGTAAACATTGATAAACAAGCCAACAAAAAATTGTTAGCGCAAAAAAATTCCTCCGCATCCGAAGAAGGTGATGCAAAACTTTTGAATCTATGTGTAGTATTTTAATTATTCTATTTTATGATCGAAGTGAATTACTATATTATGTTAATTTGTAAATAAAGTTAATACTAGTCATTAATAAACCATTCTACCAGTGTCTACCATGACTTTCTTCAAGTTTTCACTGCTCACATAGGACCAAAGGTCGTATTTTCGACATGTGAACTTTTGATGTTTATGCACACTTCGAGAGATTCGTACGTTTTAGTATTCTTGACTCGTGAACATTGATGCGTATACGTTTTTAAAACGAGTGTTTACAGCGAGCTTTTTTGAATAATTTTTTCGATATCTCTAACGCGAAGCAAAATATCGAGAAGCGGTTCTGTTAGTGGAATCGTAGTAGGTTGAGTTTAAAGTTCAGATCGCAGTTGACTATTTCAAGAAATGTGGCCCATCAATCTGTATGACTCTACAAAAATCCGAAACTGTAATTCTTCAAACAGCGAAAATATGGGAGTGACTTCATATTAAATTCGACACACTGTACATTCCAAAAAACGAACGGTCGACAAGAAAACCACTTCAAAAGAGTACTCGCACGTGAACTATCCGTCAAAAAGCTCACTTTTCAAGAATAGAGCGCTATTCTGTACGCGGCATTGACAGTCGTCGGTATCGGCACAGATTACCCTTGTAGGGTAATCTGTGGTATCGGTATGTTAACAACAGCCATCGGTTGCGCGGCCGACGGGACAAATATAACGCCATTCTGTATGCCACGGTTTTCGACCCTCGGAATTGTAACCAAAAATTATCGGCATAGAAGTAACGTCACTCGATTCGGTACATGTGGCCAATGAGCGAAGAGGGAAACTGTCAAATTTGTAAGCGAACAAAAGTGTACGTTGAAGATTAGAGGTTATATTTTGGTTTCGTTGGAAGGTAGGGTCATATAATTAGATAATAGATAGTGATAGTGACATATCTTTTATCTGTTAGCATAAACTATACAATCCATGTTTATATTAACATTAACAACCTCAAAAACTGGAAATTTAGAGTCAACTAGCATTGAAGAATTGATCTGGCGTTAACATATATATATTTTTTTTTTTCAAGTCTCAAAGATAGGATGAGTACAGATATTAATTATTTTAAAGGAGTTTCTTGTTCTATCGAAACTTAGCGTTATAATATCGCTCAGAGGGATCATTTGATTCAGTATACTTTGGCAAGTTTATCTGAAACCATTAAAGGAATGCAGTCGAAAACATTCGACATTGCCACGTTTAACTATGAAAAAGTTGAAGTACTGATTATGTAGTGATAATGATTATAAATGGGTCTTTTTATTATTAACAATATTAAAAATATGATTGAACGTTAATTTTATAATGTGCTTGTTTCCTTGGATTTATTCTACTAACATTATTTTCCAATTCATGAATATTAAAAGATAACACTTTTCCAAATTTGTTATGGGCTTCTTAAAGCTCTGGCAACGTTGTACGAAAACCATAATGACCACACCCTCCGATTACATAATTGGTGATTTTTATCGACCAGCTGACTTCTTATTGGCAAGCGCGTGCGTATGTTCTTCCCTCTCACTTCGTCAATTGACTGATATTGATTTATCCAGTGGCGTTGGTATTGTCAGTTACCTTTGTAATTTCAGTTTTACTTGGTAAAATAGGTACCGTACGCCCATTTGTACGTTTGACAGATATACGCCATGTTTTTCCTCGCCTCTTACCGATGCCCCGTAGCTCCAGATAAACTTGCCAAACTATATATGGAGAGCCATTCAAATTTTATTGCAAGAAAATTTTGTGGAAAAGATGGGAAGGACTTATAAAACACTAGATTAGACCCTATAGACAATATAGTTACTCTTCAAATATTGAAAATTCACTTAAATAATCCGCAATTCCAACCAAACATCAACAAATAATGAAAATTCCATTTCAACGAAAATCGAGAACGATTACCGTGGGGCTCATTAGATCACGGTAGACATACCGATTCTCATCGTGTCGAATTCGCGATATCGGTCAGTGAAAAGGTATACAGAATGCCGCACATGCGACTTACCGACGGTTGTGGATAACAGTCTTACCGATACCGATTTCTCTCCGAAACAAGTTACAGAATAGCGCTCCAGAGGCGCTATTCTTGACAGTTCGTACCTGTCAAGGTCGCGCGCATCTCATAATTTTGCGAAATTTGCATTTGGTGTTCTTGACTATTCTAATGACAGCGATCATGCGTGTTCCACGAGAGGAATTTGTTGATATATTTAGGTATCAATATCACTGTTATCATATTTATTTCACGAAATGGATGATTTGCCATATATGGCAAATTTAGAAAAGCTTGAAGATGAACCAATTATTCAATATAATCGTTTCTTTCCCATTGACCCTTTTGATATTTTGAGTGGATATCAATTTGTGCAAACTTTTGAAATTTCTAAAGAGTTGTCACCTCTTGCCAAAGCCCTTCTGAATTTGTGGATGAACTCATTTAAATTTCCCAGAACCTAGGTTTAGATGTTTTAATAAAGGGATATATCCGATGTAGATTCATCATATCAAAATAATGGAGAAACTTCTATCTAACCATAATTAGAAAACACAGAACTACTAAATTATCTAGACATTGCGATGTTGTCAAATTCATTTTACCACGCGAATGAAAATGCAGGGGACTTCCCAGCATCACAGCGTTGTCACAAGAAAAAAAGGTTAATTTAATAACACTAACAATAAAAACAACAAACAGTAATAAACTGCTCTACTAAAGACAAGGAAGTGTTTTTGGTTATCAAGTCTCAAAGAGAAAGGATAACTTTGAAATATATCAATGACAGTTAAAACCTACATTTATTCTGGGTCGCCTCCAGAATTTGGAGAATGTGCGCTTATCTCAAAATAAAAATAAATCTCCTTTCTATATTCAGCCCGTATAAGCTCCTCACCCCAATAAATATGGCGATAAAACACTTTTTGAAATAGAAATCAAGTCCTGGTTTTCGCGAAAAAGCATCTTATAACGAAATTTGGAAGTACTTGAGACTATAAAGTACATATGGCCACAAATTTCACAGCGAGGGAAATATATGATAACAGAGGCGGAGAGTATATTTTTTATGAAGGAAGAATATGATGAAACAGCATTTTAATAAGAAGATAAGAAACTTAAACAGGAAATTGGTTTCCTTTTCTTCGTAGTCCGAGGTAATAGCTTATTTATGGTCTTCAAAGGCAAGATTACCTAGATGCCGCTGGTACTATAACGTTTAACAAACATTCTGAACCTTTGCTGAACCTATCACAAGTCAAAGTTAGACCACACACTGACCAAAGTAATTTGCATATAAATTTATCATTTAAATTACACACAGAGCCATCAAATGGGATGCTCAAGTAAACCTATTATTGAAAAAATGAATCTGTATAAAAACTATATAAAAAGTCGATACTTATTTTGTGCTAATCGGGTTTATCAATGTTATAAAAATATTTAGATTGAATATTTAAAAAAATCCATAATAAAATCCAATGATAATCGTGAAAGGAAGTGCAAAATCTCCAACTGAAGAGCTAATATTTACTTATCAAATACGGACAAGTGTAACTTACTTTACATACGAATACCAGAGATGTTTATTGAATACGACTTGGCTGTTTACATTTCAACTGCAGAAATTGCAGACGATTTGATTGCGGCTTCCACTGAGTTTAAAAACGTTTACGGTATGTATGAGATTTCTATATTTCTGAATAACCAGTTGAAATTTTTCTACTATAAGATCACCAGAGGAGAACTGTGTTTGAGAAAAAGTACCTAAGGTTATAAATCAATGTGGTAAAAAGTACTTTATCTGTCCCCGTCGGTAGAGCTACCATGATAAATTAAACTTTACTGAACTCTATTGAGACTAGCAATAATGAAATAAATGTAAATATTCCTTCCACCTGTATTAAACTTTTCAACATGCGCAATAATAGTATTTTACGTAACGTGTGTGGTAAGAAGCATTGTACGCACGAATGGAAAAGTTCCGTGAGTGCGTAAAATGTTTCACAACACGAGTTACGTACTAT
>CAJUYI010004401.1:0-18707 GCA_910591695.1 Galerucella pusilla
TTAACTAGGTACTTAGCAAAATTTATTGTAATAAATTAAATGATCCGCCTTCATACTCGTCCTGTGTGAAATTCCGTCTAGACGTAACAGAATAGCAAAGCTTTGAATTGGGCTGATGCTGAACGCTCGTGAACAGCTGATTGCCCCTCGTGGACTGAAAAGGACCAGCATAGCCGAAAACACCGTTAGAGAAAGCAAGAAAGATATACGTACCGATTAGTTAGTGCGATAGAGACGATTGAGAACATTCAACCCTGATTATACACGCTCTTAACTCAGGTTGAAGTGATTTACATACCGTTTAATGACTATAAAATTTCAATAGAAATAAAATTGATATATTTATTAATGAACTGACCTGCTATTGCCATCCAGGGATAAAATGTGTGATTCGTCTGTTGATGGATCTGAGTACCAACGGGTTGAGAAGATGTTGTATTTAATGAACATGGGTTGTTCCATGAAGATAATGAATTCGACGTCCTTCCTCCTGTTGCTGCCCCGGGACTAGATGACGGATCGCCCCCAACAAGTCCTACCGAAGAACCGTAACCCACCCTAGAGTCTGGTGTACACGCTGCTGGACGCACGGGTCCTGTGAGACTATTTGATAGATTTGCACCAGCACCTGATGTTGCACTTTGCCAAACGTCTTTTACTGCTGCAGCAGCTACCACCGAAGCATAACCGTTTTGATCCGCGTTTCCTTTTGAACAGTCTGATTTCGACGCCGACGAACTATAATTTACTGAGTTTTGTTGGCCATCTGAAGAAGAAGAATATAATTTACATGCGGCAGCTACTGAAGCATCGTATGGAGAATCTTGAGGCGGACGGGCTTGATGTAGAGAATGTGCATGGTGATGTTGACTAGAGGCATATGGAGACATACCTAAACTAAGAGGAAACGATCGGTAAGCAGCCGCTGCGGCTGCACTTTGATGATCATGATGATGTGCTCCCGTCACTGAACCAGTCCCCTGATGATGGTGGCTTCCATAGAAGCCACTTTGTTCAAAATAAGAGTTCATTATTGTCGCGTTAATTTTGGCTGATTATTAGTGATCCCTCAAAAATTGAGGGATGTCTCTTCTAATAATTTAAAAAATAACACAAGTTCACTAAGTTCACAAGCACAAGTTTTGTTTATAATATTTTTTTTCAGTCAGGCACTAAAAGTCACTAAAGTAAGACTTCTTCATAATGTTTAATTCAGTCACTAAATGTGGGAACAGTCATACAATATTAAAAATAATTGTTATTGTTACGACGTAATAATAATAAAAGCAGTTTACGATAATGTTGAGCACGAGGCATATACACCGCGCGATTGTCTGATCCGGAATGCACACACTAACTAGTTATATCGCGGATCGGAACCCACTGGAGAGCTCCGGAGAGCAGAATCCGGCCCACACATCCCGGCCCATTCGCCGTCCTTATTTCCCCTATCCTTCTCTCTCTCTTACTCTCTCGCGCCGACCCCACTTCTACGCCGAGCACGCGGCTATAATTGCCAGTTTATTATTACAGCTACCTGTATTCGAAAACCCTCGAAAACACTTCAACCAAGATACGGGTAATTACCTACCAGGAAAATTCTTTTTATACCGTCGTAGAAAAAATAATCAACTAAAAATTTTCTATTCCACACGAAAAAAAAGTATTAAATTTTTTCGTTGAAACTATAATATATTATATAAAAATATATAATTTATTAAATAAATATTATAAATAAATAGAATAAGGCGCCGGCCAAGATTTTGCGAATAATAAAGATGAATGTATGGTAATAATGGAAGGGATCATAAATGGACCAATAGCAATAGTATTCGTTACAGTGCTGGCGCCCACATGAAGCATTGCGCAAGTAAAATATATCCCCTAACGACCGCCAGTTCACAAACCGACCTCCCCACCTCGAGCGTTTTCTTTGTCGCTCTCGCGACGTAAGCCATGCTGGTTACGTGTCGCCCTCTGTCGATCAAGTACTCAACTCCTAAACCAGATACTTCCAAGCTCTCAAACGAGAAAGATCAAAGTATATTGGTGTTTCACGTAATTGAAAAGTATAAAATTCATAGTTCATTAAATAAAACATTTACAGGGTGATAAAAAAAACAGGGAGCTGAAAATTGACATGAAAAGTTAGCAAGCTGGTAGATAAAGGTATTCATTGTTTGGTTAATAGAGCAATAAAGACAAAGTATATTAACTTTATCAATAATAAATAAACTTTTATTACGAGTATAAGCATCAATTAACTTAAGGTGAGTCATAAAGATATTTTTTAACAAGCTATATCAATGTTTAACCAAATGATGATCTTTATAGTCGTAAAAATAATTCTAACAAACCATCCGACTACTGAAACGTGATTATGGGATCATAATAAGGTCGTAAATGTACAATAAAATTGTGTTTAGCAATACTAATCCTTATGGCCGAGGTAAAGAGGAGGCAGACCTTTCTTAAACGTCAGATTTCGGTAATTTCAATATGCAAGGAGGTAACATAGTTGTAAACCAACAGTTTACTGCCATTTTAGTGCTCGTAAATGTCAGTGTTGAAGAGAAAAAAAAGTTTATGGTCTTCGCACATTGTAAAGCTGTAAACGTCACATCAAAAAGCGTGCCAAACGCCGTAGCTAATTTATGAATAATATTTATATGATTTGTTTACGTAAACAAACGATTACAATAAAAAATTTTACGATTCTGTCGTATCGTGAACCATTATGAATGGATTTGAAAGAATATTTAGCCCGTTGGTTTGATAAAATAATTGATTATAATAATTAATAGATTTTTAATAAGAAATATTTAGTTTGATTGTGCAATGCTACTGGTAGAAAGAGATAAGTTTATACTTTCTTATTACGAAAATTTTAGAATTTTTTGGATAAAATGTCTACATGGAGGCTACATGTAGGTACAGACCATTTAACAGACTGCAAAGCTACTCTGTAAGATCAAAGTAGGTTTAGTTTTATCAATCTTGAAACAAAGTCCGTTTGATTCAACCGGGACTTAATAATAATAATGAGATCTTTACATATACTAGAATGTAAATTTGCATAATTGAACTATTCTAGGATACACGAAAATAAACTGGACTTAAATCTGAACCCTGGGATCTTTATCTGTAGAGTAGGGAAGGTGAGTGTAGGCTCACAGTACTTAGGCCACATGTGACCCATTGTACATACTCCCGAGGAGTTGTCCTCCTAGGTCACTAGGAGACATCTCCTTTATATCGGCAGGTGTAGGCCAAGACTCACCGAACTCACACTCTCTTATTGACGATAACTCCGGACACTCGCATAAGACATGCATGACAATTTCATCTTCCTGTTCACACATCCTGTGCCCACTAGCCCTATAGTATGGAGGTGTTTCCTTAGTTAACAGTGGCCTGTTGAACGTAGTTTTTCCTGGTCATCGTCAAATATTTCTTCGGTGCCAGCTTCCCAGGGTTGCCCAGGGTGATCCTGGCAAGACTGCATCCTTTGATTCCATCCCATCTTTTAAGGTCGTGCCCTTTAACCCACCTCAGGATAATATTGTTATCTGCCGAGGCGTTAGATAAATCTCCAATATAACACGTTGTCTGTTCAAGGCTGATAGGGCTTGTCTACTATCAGTGCAAATTGTTATGTTTTTGCCAGAAATTCCTTTTCTGGTTCGTTCTTTTGTGGCAATTGAGATGTTTGAACCACGCTGGTATTGTTTTCAATTCCCCGCTTAATCCTTTAGCCTTGGGATATACCAAAACTTACTGTTATATTTTCCGAAACATTACTATTTTCCCGAACACGTTTTTTTCTACATTCAAAGTAAAATTCAAATGGAGTATCTCTGATGCCAAAAAAATTGTAGTTTTTTTAACAAAATTGCGTGAACAACCTAATCTAAATAAAGCTTCAAACAAGACGAGATCGAGCGAGACTGAAATCTCTCCTTGGTCTACTTCAAGTCTCGGTCTCGTCTCGTTACCAGTTGTCTCGTTACGTCTCTAGTAAAACTAACATTAAGCAATTGACAGGCTGAGTAGAGTGTACCAAAAGTAAAGACAATTTTTTGGAAGATGCTCTAGCAACGAATAAACAAATATGGAGCCGGCATAGAAGGGCTGGGAGTCAGGAGACAATACTTAAAATGTGTTCATACAATTAGAATATACGTAACTATGTCTACTATTTTAAATTGAACCTACATGCATTAAATAAAAGCATAAATGTGTTTCAAATAAGTCTAATAAAAATAAAATGACTACACAAATTTTCTCAATATAAAAATAAAATCTTCATCCTTACTTGAAATTTCTACTTTTCGGGAAGGAATTCACCAGCTGCTTTGCGACGAGGAACCTGTAACAAAATGGTAACTATTTTTCAACTCTTATGATATGTGTGAAATTTAAAATGAGTTTTTTCGCATTTCTTTCAAAGTTACGTGAAATCACAAGCCTAGAATTGGAGAATTACTTTTAAAAATTGTTGTACGAAGTTTTATTTATTAAAGTAATCTGTTTCAATCTAGAAGACAGAACTGTCTTGATTAATTTAAGAGCTTTCTGAAATTTGTTTTAATTTCGAACCCTATATGAAGAAATTACGTTTCCTGTATCGAATTTCAAAATATCTAGAATCTGTTAGAAATAAAAGAGTTTAAGGATACCTACGTACTAATAAAACCAGACAAATCACCTTACTCTTCAATACAGGGTATTCAATAGCAGTAATTAGTGATGAAAATTGAATCTAAAAAAAGGTGCAAAACTGGGATTCCTCTGGAATCTTAGGTAACGACGTAGTGGACCAACTTGCAAGGAAAAAAGGTCGGTTCCATTACAAAGGACTGGACTGGGATGAAAAGAACTACCGAGGACCAGATAAACCAGAAGATGGACAAGGACATTCAAACCTCAAAGCAAAAGTATTCTCTGATAGTCAGGCAGCACTAAAATCTTAACATGTCCCCAGATCAGATCTAGTCTGGTCTGTCACTGTCTACAAAAACAATTAACCCTGATAAACCATAATAGAGTAACTTTTAAGTGGGTCTTCTGACACAAGGGTATTGTTGGCAATGAAAAGGTAGACACCCTAGCAAAGATAGTGTCTGAAACTGCATTCACTGGTCTTCAACCAGTATTTGGGATATTAAAAATTGCTTTACGTGATTGTACAACTAAACATCAGTCGTACCTACTGGAGACACGTGACAAAACTGGAACACTGAAAACTCCTGGGTAAAAAACCCTAGGAGACGCTGACTAATGAAATATTGAATCTCCGCAGGGGCTAGATAAGGAAAGTGACGGGTTTACTCACCAGTCACTGTACCCTAAGAAAGTACATGCATACAATCGCCATATATAGGAAGGAACCTATCTGTCGGTTGTGTATGGAAGAGGAGGAAACAGCCTTTAACGCATTATCTTCGATTGTGAAGCATTATCTTATTGGATATATGGACAAGAGCATCCATGGAAGGATTTTTTCCAAGACTGTTAAGCCTGAAAAGGACTACTGGTCTCTTCACATAAACGGCTCAACCAAGAGTACAAAATGACTAAAGGCTGAGGTGCCGGGGACTCTAAGCCTCGGACTGATGGCGCCGAAAATGGAATACTTACTAGTCGTAGATCGCCACATTTAAAATTTCAGTCGCTGTAAAATGTACTGCAGGAAGTAAATCCCACTATAGGTATATTAACAAGTATTATTATAGTTTTAAGTCTTTGAAACTCTTCATTCACTTCAGGTATTGTTAAGATGTTTTGAATGAATTTTAAATTGATTTCTTCTTCTTGCTTTTCCTTCATAACGAGGAAATATCCTTGTTTTCTATATTGTTAGCATGTCATTATATTAAAATATATCAACATCACGTTATTTCCTCCAGAGTTAATGACCTACTCATGAATTTTTCCGCCTCATTATGAGATAATCTGAAATTAACATTTTTAGTTAAACAAAATGATACGCTGACAAGGTTTCTTTATAAATTTCAATTGAAAATTTAAGGAGTTAACATAATTTTTTTGTAATGAGTGGAAGTGTCTACAATTTTAGACCTTTTTATTGTTCCAAAAACTAGCAAATCTTTCAAAATGTATCTGCACTCATCTACATTACCATGGACACCTTCCATTTATTCTAGAATTTTCTTGAGCTATTCCTATTTATAAATCGCTCTGTATATAGAGAACCAATACGACTATATCCAGGATAAAGGGTCCTAAAGGGACATCCTGTACATATATCTACCAAATATTTAGTTGATATTTCTAAGAGTTTAATGTAATATTTAACAAAGTAGAATCACCCTATAGAGAAAAAACTTATTTCTGTAAAAGATGCTAAAAGGACCTAAAATATCATCGGAGGCGCCACCTGAGAAGTAGTAGTTGAACTAAGCGTAACTCGAACTTGAATAGGATCTGAGCGGCAGCTGAATGCAGTTAACCACTTTATTGAGGCAGTAACGATCAATACAATGGGAGTTTTATGGCTATAAAGAGCCATTCTTGTTCAAGATTGCTTGTAAAATGAGGCACAAATGTTTCTTGGTGCGACGAAGTTACTGTATAAATTGCAGTTATGTTTTTTATTCCCTATAAAAGTTATATGAATGAGACATTGATGATATTTCTTTTAATTTGAATGAGAGTCGGTTTTGAATGTTTGAATTGAATTTTTATTGTCGTGTTTTAAAAGTTTACGTTCGTTTATGAATGTTTTATTCGTGAATAATTTTATACTCATGAGAAGTATTCCTGAGAGCATCTCTTACGTGTTTTAAGACTACACTTCATGGATAATACATTTTCTTGTAATCAGATTTTCTTTATTTCTATTTTTCTTGGCATAAAAATAAAGACTTTGTACTTGGATAAAATTTTATACAATGTAACGAAGCCAGAAGTCTTCTGCAGTACTTCAAGAGTAACAGAATCTTGGTTAGAGATGGAGTCAGAATATTTCATACTAATTGTTACTTACGACCTTCAAAACAATGTCAAAATACGTTGTTTACAATATAGGGAGGAGAAAAACATATTTTTCATTAATGTTTTATGCAATAACTTCTAAGGCTTTTCATATTTTGGAATATCTGTGTCCTGAAAGAACTAATATGCTCACAAACATCAATATGAGGACCAGGCTGACGACTTAGTCCAGTGCGGAACTAAGAGAAGTTTTGAAGTTTAAACGGCTGGAAAAGGGCCTTCAGTTAAATGGAAATAAAATATAATAAAATACACGATAATGAGAACTGATATTGAAAAACGAGACATGCGCAAAACATTTTTTGCAACACAGGAAACTAAAAAGATATAAATTATAATAAATACACGTTATAATGTTAATATTTAAAAAATGGAACATATTAACATTTTTTATGGCAATGCAAATGAGTTATGGCCCAGCGAAACCGATTTTGACAGTTCGTTGTTATAAGTCCCACGAAATAGCATACTAACTTTTAAAATAAACATGTTATCGCACTCGATGTAGATAAAACGCCTTAGTGTTAAATTATTGCTGACTAAGCGTGTTTTGGGTTAATTGTATGAAGAAAAAAATTACTGAATTTACATATCTCTAGTGAAATATGAACATGTAAAAAGCTCTCAAGTATTTCAATTTATTTTGATTATAGTCTTCGGTGCTTGGTTGGAGGTTGGAAACATGAAAATGTTATTTCGAAGAGTACATATTTTAAACTTGGTAATTCGCTGTTATTTAAAATAATTATTTTACACGTGAACGAAAAATAAACAAATAATACTTTTGTCTGCTTCTAGCAGAAAATTTGGAAAATACCAAATCTCAAAAATATGTATCGAAAATAAATATAGATAGATAGATAGATAGATAGATAGATAGATAGATAGATAGATTTATTTGACTACATTACATGTTTTTACAATGTTTGTAGCAAGTCAGAAATACAAAATGTAAAATGTAGAAAGTACAACAATTGACATATTAATAAAAATAAAAACACATAACACATAATAATATTAATTAAGGTTAAAATACAAGTGATAAAAAATATATTCAGAAAGGAAGGAATGTCCAATGAGCATGAATACATTTTAAAAATTTTCTAGATATTCTGACAATTCTCAATGTATTCGTTCACAGAGTAAAAACAAAATCCAAGTAAATACATTTTTAAACTCCTCTTAAATTTATTCAAACTTGAAGATTTCATTTCTGCTGGTAAGATATACAGAGAATAGTTTAGTGAATTCTTCTGAGATTTTTTCAGACGAAAACGATTTGTACGAATATTACATGCTTGTCTAGTATTGTAATTATGGATATCTGAATTTTTGGTTAAGGAGTCAAGACTTTTGTGGATCTCAATAAGGGTGTTAAAAATAAATAAGGTCGGTAGAGGCATTATCCGTAGATGAACAAATAACTCCCTACAGTGTTCACGGGAACTGACATTACTCAAAATCATAATAGCTCTCTTTTGAATTACAAAGATATCTTTGGCTGGCGACGAATTTCCAACAATAACTCCATAGTTAATATGGGAATGCACAAGGGAAAAATAAGCCGTTTTCAAAGTTTGGAAACTGACAACTCTTTTAAGCTGTCGAAGTACAAAAATCGAGCTTGATAATTTATTTCTCAAATAGTCGACGTGAAAATTCCACGACAGTGATCCATCTAAGTAGAGTCCCAACAATTTTACACTCCAAGCATTTTGGTTAGAAGAAGAAAAATAGAGTTTTTGTGTCTTCTCTGTGCCTTAGAAAGATCACATAGTGTAATAGCAGTATGCTTTCCGCTATAAACATACACAAGTGTAGGTTGTTGGGTATTTTATCATTAGTTTGACTTAGGTATGCCCTGTATTTGGCCGAAAATAGTTATCCAAAACCTGCCTAAATTTTTGTAACCTGCATCTTAAGCAAGTTCCTTTAAAAGTCTGCCACGAAACGGTAGTTTCCGAAAATGATTATAAAAAGTTTCTTAAGTTGAAAGATTTCAAATTCCCATTATCAAAATCCCCATTATTATAGACTCTATGATTTATTGACTTACAGTGTTTGACAATAAATTTGTAACTGTTAATTTCTGCTCCCTATTCTAATGAAATTCAGTCTCAAATAATTTTAGCTACTCTAGTTTAGTCATTATAATGTCTTGCTTTCCACACAAAAGCTCAAACGATTCGAGTTTATTCAATTTTCTCATAAAAGTTAAGGTTTTTCCAAAAAGCAAGCGAAACGTATATAGAGCCTTTGTTGCATTCCACGTAAATCTCCTGTCAAGGATGATTCCTAGGTACTTAACCTCTTCAAAGAAGAGGTGGTTATTTTATTCATATAAGATTGTATTTTTAAATTTCGTCCTAATGGTGAATATTTTATAAGGATTCACTTTCCTCCGAGCATCAAGTGGTGGCCTCTAACCATTATAACTATAAATCGCCCTAGAGCCTTTTACATACATTTACAAAGATGAAGAATATTCATGGATTTATCATTCTCCTATGTCTGCGTTAAAAAAATCGTTAACTAATTGTTGATATTTTTGTGGTAACTTGATTTATTCTTATTTATGATATAAATCGTAAACAAATTTCATTCATAAACAGTATCTGCTTTGTGGCATTTCTCAATTACCCTACTGAGAATATTACAATGATTTTATTGATTTATTGATGTATTTATAACAAAAGTAAACAAATAAATCACACTGTGCTATGAAGCAGCTTAAAGCAGTGGTGATGAATTATTGCTCGGGGTCGTGACTTGTGTTTATTCTCATACTTGCTTCACAGATAATGGAATATTCCTAATTTTGCATATCATAGGGAGTATTGAATAAGATCATTCTAGCTAATCTGAAGAAAAATATAAGTTTAAAAAATTACCAATTTTCACGATATACACAAGTTATTTCATGATTTTTTGTAACGACAAAGAAAGTGCCAAGTATTTCCTTGTGGATATGTCGTAGAATCTATGAAAGGTCTTGTGGCTTAGGACCCAATGACATAATTGTTAGTGCGATGATCGCACGAGCTATTGCTGGGTGTCCTAAAGCCTTAAAGCGAACGATCAATGAGTGATAAGCAAAGCAAGACCAAGACTAAGTCTCGGACCAAGTCTGTTCTTGTATATTTAGTATTGGTATTGGTCTTGTTCTTGTTCATTTAGTCTTGGTCCTGCTAGTTTATGGATACTTTATAGAGACCAATACCAATACTACAAGATCAAAACCAATTTTGCGCATCACTACCTAATATGTACAGAGACAGGTTTGTCCGATGGCAATTGCTAGTGTAAGCATGGACATTATTCTAGACGCACCTCCTCTTCTTTTATTTCTGGAGAAAGAGGCTTAATGGACAAAATGGAAAGCTGCGCATATTACCAAATACTTGAAACTTAAAACAGGCTTATACGAAGCATAGCAGGTGGACACTGGAAGTCACAGTGTTCTGGGAATGACCTCTGACATAATGTCACCAAAAATAAACTACATCCTGCCTTATACGCCCTAATTCAGAATAAAGATGACTGGGCTCTCCGTAAAAAGGAAGTACTAAGAGATACAGATGGCTCAAAACATCCAGATCTGGTGCAGACCAAAAACAGAAAAGTCAACCTCCAGTGCAACTAAATATTCTTATGTCAACTGTATCTATTTTGGCCCCATAATTCTTTATAATAAATCAGTGACAATCTTTTTTAATTCACAATATAAGATAAATCTTATTCAGTTTTCCAATAGTATATATTGTTTAATTTTAAGGATGTTTCAAGGACGATAATAAAAAACAGTATTTATCAATAGTTACTTCAAACAACTAACGTTAATAATGAAAATTCCCAGGTGTAAAATTTTCCGCCCCATACAAACATTCACAAAATATAAGAACTTACAAAGTCGTGACAGGAACGGCAAGGATAATAAAAAGCCGCTTTACGACATTTTAACGCACCGTAACCACTTTTACCACTACTACCAGACTTCATTACGATACTGAGATGGGTGCTTTGCGTAGCAGATATTGCTACTCACCCTATATTACTGCCCGATTTATCTATAGATACAGATGCTTGAGCGTTTTGGGTTAACGCAAATCTACAAGGAGGTCGATTTCATACGTAAGTTTGAATTTAAGATTTCCCGTTTGAAGATATTGTTGTAGATATGCCTGAGTACTTTTATTGGCAATGGTAAATTAGTGTGGGAAGTTGACTAGAAATGTTTTAGTTCGTAAGGAATTTTAAATTTTTTTTTTTCAATAATACAATCCCCAGAGTTTTAAATCATTGAAACTAATCTACCAAAAACGTTTGAAACTACTTCCTTACTTTGCCTTAACTTGTGTCATCTCCTAGGTTTCACAAACTTCGGCAAAAATATTTACTGACAATCAGGATTTGCTTAAGGCTATCAGCAATTCAACCACTAAGACTAGTCTGGTTGGAAACTGTGAAGAATTCCTTGAAAAACTTGCAACACTGTCTCTAGTTTGAGTACTGAGTCTTGAGAAGATTGCAGGTGATGAATTGGCGGACCAGTTAGCTAAACAAAGCTCTAAAGGAGGCCCGGAACTGTCCTGTAAAATTAAAGGATTGCATATTTGGAGAAAGAGCTCACTGACCAAGGTTAACAAGGAACTCTCTACAGGCTATTGGAACTGGGTAAGACATTTGAAGACAGTTACCGGCCTGGTCACTGATCCAGTGCCGGATTTACCACTAAGCCAACTAGGCCGCGGCCTAGGGCCGCAAGCAAAAGGGGGCCGCACGCCGCAGCGTTTCATAAAAAAATTTTACAACGTTTTGACAAGAGTAGCAAAACATTGCAAAACACTGCTACAGACTTGAATGTGACTTGCAACATATACAAATCTCTAAAGGAGTACCTAAGTCTGAGAGATAACTTTGATTCCTATGAAAAAAAAAAAAGAGTTGTCTAAAAATGAAACCTATATTCTTGAAATGAAAAGTCGCCAGAAAAGAAAAGCTCTCCCTGGCGAAGATCAAGAAGATGAACCTGAACCCCACTTTGATGGAAAAGAAGACTTAAAGATAAATACATTCAATGTTGTAATTGACAGGCTTTATTCAGAATTGAATAAAAGGTCCGAAGTTTATTTCAGTCTTAATGAAGAATTTGGGTTTTTAAACAACTTATCATCAATTTCCAATGAAGAAATAAGGGGAAAAGCTTCTATTGTGGCTAAAAAGTATCGAACCGACATAGATGGTGACTATGGAGACGAGTGTGTACAGTTCAAAGGCTTCGTTGAAGGTATATTTGATGAAGAAAGAGAACCTCATGATAACAAGATTACCAAGCCTCCAAGGAATACACTTTTGGAGTATCTGAAACTCATTCGTGAAAAACAATTAACAACATTATTTCCGAATATGGACATGGCTTTGCGCATTCTACTATGTATGATGACATCTAATGCATCTCGAGAAAGATCATTCAGCGTGTTAAAAAGAATAAAAAACTACCTGAGGAACTCGACTTCTGACGATGATTCTCGATTGTCTAGTTTGGCTAGTTTTGTGGCAAATTCTGAGCTTTTTCAAGCATTAGACTTTAACGAGTTGACTAAAGATTTTGCAGCCAAAAAAGCTAGGAAAGTGAGCGTTTAGATTTATTTGAACATTACTGTGAACATTCACTGTAATACATACAGTGTGATTGAATGTTTATTTTTAGAACTAATATGTTGTACCAATTTAAAAAAGTAAAATTATGAAAATAAACGTTATGTATTAATATGAAATCTGCTTTATACATTAATTCCATAATCGTGAAGTTAAAGGATATATATAATAATTATGAAGCACTTTGGAGAGGAAATAATACAACCATTAGAACTACTCAAAATCTGCCAGGTTAAACTAGTGGCCTGGGTAAATAGAAGACAGCTTCTGGAATGGAAGTAAGAAATATGGGAAAAGTATAAAGATTTAGTTTAAGTGCCTGGAGCTGTTTAACACAACTCGAATGAATGAATGAATCGATTCATTCTACCATTTAGGAAGGGGGGAAATTATCAGGCGGAAGAATACGCGATCAAGTGTTTCGCTACTGGGTCCTAGAGTTACTGCCACTGTAATTATTTCCCCCGCTCTCATCAACATTATAATTTTAGAGTCACTCTATCAATCTGTTTAATATACTTTGTACTTTGTACATGTAAAAATTATGGTTTGCATAATATTTATTCATAATAATAATCGTCATTATTTACTCTGTTTTCCATATTACATTAAACGGTCTAAAGCTCTGGTTATGAACGTTGCTTTACATTTGATCGAAAGTGCCATGTGTTTAAATTACACCGTTATCGGATCTAATTTGATATAATCCATTAACCAACGATATAGATAATGTAAAATGAGACCTTTATACATCGCAAATAAGGTTATAGCGTATAATGTTCGATTACATAAATATTGTGGCGTGACAACACTGAGTATTTGCGAGTATAATTTGCAGTTTAACAAATTTTAATGAAGTTTTTCAGCAACGGACTAACAAATTCTGTTGTTGTTTTGTTCATGATAAACGTAACTTAAAAAGACAGCTTAATAATGGAGAGCTCCCTAGTTTTATCTGTTCATTGAGAATTTCAATTATTGGTTTCTTGAAAAATTAGCTTAAAGAATGTTCTCCAACGGCAGAATACACCATAATTTTTTCAAATGTATTTAATGTGAGCGAGTACTCAAAATGACGGGTTAGTGTTGAATTAAAATTATAAATAATGGAGATAGAGTTCCGGGAGCTGGGACTTTTTATTGATATTTTCCCCCTCAAATGTTCATACTTTACGAGATATTTTAAATATTTGTTTCTACTGTTTATAATCAAATGATATTGAATTAATATCGTTTTCTTTTTTTTACAGATTTCTCCGGTCTCGTTTAAGGTCAATAAAAGCGATATGCCTAAAGGTAGGAGAATGTGACGAGAATAACAAAAATAAAAATAATTGTGGAAATAATAATAGCTTGAATTGTAGAAAAATTGAACTTTTGCAATTGATTTTTTTTTTTTCGTTTTCTGACTGTTTTTGATTATTTTTTTTCTATATTTTTGAAATTTTTAAAATTCAATTTTTATTTTTGTTATTTAGGAAGTGTGCCTGAAATGTTTCACTTTCAATTTATATTAAATATTATTATATATTGGAAACACCGCAGCAAGAGGATATTTTTATGTGGATGTTGTTTGTGTTTTTTTCAGCGCTACAGCTTTCTGTGAGCAAATCGGACAATCATTTAGGTTATAATCAAAATTCAATACATTTTTTCAATTATAAATTTATGAAAAAATGAATAATGAAAAAAATACAAAAACTATATTTACTGAATACCTAATAGAAAAAAAATCGTTTGAAAATTTTTCTCTATAATTTGAATCATTGTGAATGAAAAATATTAATTTTATCAATTATTGTAGGTATAATATAAAATTGGCCGATATTTCAATTCTTTCTATAGTTGAATTCAGATCCTGAGATATCTTAGAAAGTTTTTTAAGACATTTATTAAGTCAGGCTTATTATTGACGATTTAATTGTAAAACTATAATTTTTTAAATATTAAGACACTCATAGTTTCTTAGGTAAAACCGATTGCTCCAGACAACTCAGAAAGGATCATTTAGGAGGAGAAAAAGAAAGGCTTTCTGGTGCGATGTTCTGGGAGTCAATAGGTCAACCATTCAACACAATATAATATTTTTTAATTGAATGAGAAAGTTATTAAATAATGTTTAAATAATAAATTTCATCAACTCTATATTTATAAAGAAAAACAGTTCCAGAAATTAATTTATATAAAATTTTGACACCTCAAATTTTCCCCCCCAATTTAAAACATTAATTTAGTTTAGCATATTTTTAAATAAATAAATTGAAAAATTACTGGAAAAGAAATTCTTTTTTCACCAAATCAGAAATATTTTAAGCAACTAATTTTTTTCCAAATTTAAAACATTCATCCAATTTAGCAAATTTCTTTGGAAAATTATTACTTATTTCCCAGAACGCACTAAGTACCTACAACGAGATCTTCCAGACAACTCAGAAGAAGTGACAACAATTTATTATTTCGGGTGTTTCCAATTTCTCACATTTCACTGTTTATTTTTACCAGCTAATAAATTTTTTTGTGGTTACACAAATTTTCAAACCACTGTATGCCTGTATTTATACCTAATAGAATATGTGATCACAGAAATTTCCTTGTGGACAATAAAGACTGGTAGTTTTTCAAAACCTTTTTTCAAGTAATCATTTCAAACTTTTTTTCATATTTTCAACAACTCACCAGTGAACTAATACATATGGTAAAATTTCAATATTTTCGGGTTACGCTCATCTAAACACCTATAGGTACTAATCGAATTGTATGATTTATTTAATTTAGTAAATTACAACATGAGATGTGTATTCATACAGTACTCTAAAATGTAATATATTTTGATGATTTATATAGCTAGATAAGTTACTCTATAAACACAGGTACTGGCTCGAGGTTGCTCTAACGTAGTGGACTTAGAGTCAGTATTATAGGGAAACTATGTGATGTATGCCTTTGACTAAGAGATAAATGTGGTGGCTATCGCCGGTCGGTAAATGGGAATGGTCGATTTCGGACTAGTGATGATTAATGGTAAAAATGGTGCAGTCCAAATGGTATATTGATATGGAGATTGCGCCGTGGATGGTCTCAAATGTAAGTGTTTTAATATTCTCTTGTATCTTGAGTTGCCACTGTTTATAATTAATAACATAACGATTTAAATTTGTTCTTTGTCATCAATGATAAACCTTTAAATATTTCATTTGTTGCTAAATATACAGTATGGTTCAAATAAAATGAATAGCTAGTGGAACATTGGAAAAAGATAGCATACTTCAAAAACAACCTAACTTTTTTCTTTGGCCACCATATTCCGAAGGTCGATAAGGGCATCGAGCACGTGTATTAGCTTTTGCAATTGATTTTGGACATTGCTTTTGTCAATACTTTCCGTTTCTGCCTTTTTTCTTTAGGCTTTCGTGACAGCTTTTTTCTTATTCTTATTATATTCACTCAATATTCCCTACCAGCAGTTATATAGAAATGGATTTTCAAGTTTTATTTTGGATTGTATATTTTGTTGTATCAGCATTTTTCTCCAAACCGTACATTCACTTCACGAATGGTGTTATATAAACGTGAAAAAAAAAGTATCTAAACGTCTTATTAAGATAAACAGAAATGAATTTACCGGCGCAATTTATCAAGTTTGTTATACTCGAAACTAGCGCTATATAAATATTTAATTGGATACTATGAAGGATTGTTTATTCCCGATAAATAAACGATCTGCTGATACGTGACCATGTTGAAAATAATACTATTGAAAACACCGACGAGAACGTAAATTATAAATTAGCTTTGTGATCAATTATTTTGTCTGACGAGATATTCGCAGACGCAATTTAGATTGTGCTTCTATTGGAAATAAATCCAAAAGAAAGGTAGACTCCGTTTCACATAAGAAGAACCCACTAGAAGTCTAGAAGTTGCAGTCGTATATGCGCGAAGAAGCTGCAGTAACTGCACATAACAATATCTGAACATCAATATCGGCCAAAGCCTAAGGCCTAGTCTAAGGTATTAGACTACTTTTCATCCAAGTTGTCAACGATTGGACTTTTGTCTTTTATATTTTGCAAATGGAGATAAAAGAAAAACAGTAGAGATAACTCTCATTCAAAATAAAGTTTTTGAATACGTTGACTGCGGCTTCTGGGGACTGAAATCTTTGACAATGGTGTAATAGAGAACAAGGTGTGTTACCGCGCACGACCAATCAAAAAAACTTTCAAGGTCGCCATATTGATAAATCCAAGCCAGCCAGCCAGCCAATCTGAAATTAATGCGGGATATCAAACGCTTAAAAAATGACTGATTTTGAAACGGAAACAGAAGACAACATTTTTCACTTTCACTTAATGATTACAAGTAGGATTTGGTTATGTAGGTTATAGTTATGTATGACATTCATTCAAAACATTATAAAGGAAGGTGAGCAGAACATGCGGAAATTCATCTTCCTTAGCTTTATTCGGGTTTTTGTTTATGGACAGTCCGTAAACCAATCTGGAATTGCGCAGAACTAGCTGCGTACTTTGTTTAGTCCTAAGGACTATTCTCGGACCGTTTAAAATTGAACCAAGGTTGAAAAAATCCGTACATCCTGCATGTTCTATAGAACTGAACTAACCTAACTAAATTGACAATTGAAGATAACTCATCATCATCACTGTATTTAGGGACAGACACAATGTTTTCGTTTTTAATATTATCATGTAAGACTTTTGGAATTATGAGATTATTGATGACATCAAGAAGAACATCGTGTTTACTTGATGATGATGATGATGACTATGTTCAAATATTTCTCCATTTGGTAAATATTAAATTTGAAAAGTAAAAATAAAAATGAACAACACACAATAAACAAACCTCTACCTCTAGCCTCTGCGAATTTTCAAAATAGCTCCCACCCTGCTCCTTTGCAAATAATTTGAACATGCGTAAAAAATAATCCGAAAATCTTCCTAGGTCGAGACTGGAGACTGGCTTTAACGGTTTTCGAACCGTCCAAGAACTGCTTTTAAATAAACCCGAACGCCAAACTGCGGGTGTCAGAATCATCCTATTAAAACCCGAACAAACCAACTTCGACTGCGCAAACTCCGGACAGTTTTGGAACAGTAATTGCATGAACCTGAATAAAGCTCCTTGTTCTCTATAACCATGAAGTTCATTCTTAATTTTTGGAGTAGAACAGTCGTTAGGACTTGGGTAGGGACTGTATGGAGACTGGTCCAACAATTCGATGTTTTCTTCCTTGAAAAACTCAAATGTTTTTCGAGATGTATGTCTGAGTGTGTCTTAGTAGAGGATCGTTCGTCCTTGATGGTTGATTTTTCGAAACAGAAATTACCTCCCGCAAATAGATTGATAAGCAGTAAAAGTTATTTGATCTTACAGGGGATTGTTACTACATGATCCGTTTTAGAGACAAATCGACTCTGTCAACAGATGCGTTATCCAACGAGATATAGATACATTTTTTTTTTTTAATTTAAAAACTGTGATCTTTGAAATGGCCAATGATGCTCCAATTTCATGATGTGTGACATGTCGATTTTCTTTCAGCTTACATTTTCCTGTGCGACTACCGTTGTTGGTGTACATGTTCTTCAGTTAATTTTGACATTTGATGTTCTTGACAAGCTCCAACTATGTTGTTTGTTAAAAGCAACTCTTAAAATACATTCCCCGTATAAATTCAGTGTTATGGTATTATAAAATCAACCAACCAAGAAGAATCTATCAAATTATTCTATTTTCATTTTAAATTTCAAAAATCAATTTCTGCTCATAACCAAACCTAACCTATCTACAAACTCACTCTATAACATTTAGCAAAAAAATCACCACACCCAATCACTTTCTATTTAACCAGTAAATTTGAAGATTTTCGTTGGTTGCCGTTCTCTGTTTCGTTAGACTCCCATGTTTTCTGCCATAACCTGAACAGACGTCATCTCTCTCTCTCTCTCTCTATGGACCTTTAACACGGCAGCCATAAAAGATGCTCGATAGGACGCCGTATTCTAGAC
>CAJUYI010004403.1:572-18706 GCA_910591695.1 Galerucella pusilla
AAAACAATAAAATAAAAAATTGTTTTTGTTATTCCACTCTGTTTTACACCCTAGATCGTTCCACCTTGAGCTCCAATCGTTGATATCGAAATTTACAATTCCCATGGTAATGGTGTTGGCTGTAATGGCAATAAATAGGTAGCCATTATACTTAGAAATTATTCATGACCGTGAATATTACCCAATGGAGGTGTTTGCATGATATATATACGAAAAGTCTCAACAGAGTGAATTTATTGTCATTTACTACCAAGTTAACCAACGATATATTCCTAACAGATATTAAATTTTGTTTATTGGATAATAAAAAGTATACATTTTGTAAGCATTTTCGTTAATTATGGCTGTAATGTATAAAGGTATTGAATTTTGCAGTGGCGGGTTGTGGAATTTGGCCACCAAAAATTATTTAATGCCTCGGCAGATAACAATTTAGTTTTGAATTTTTTTTTAGATTTAAATAAACCGCTTTAATTAAACCAATGGCAGAAGCCCTTGTTGCCGGATTCAAAGTACGTTCTGTTGTTAAATCCTACTTGACAATCCAAGTTGATAAGGACAAAGTGAAAGTGGACTAGAAGAATTTGACAGTTGTCAATTTACATCATCCACGTTCATTTTTTAGTAGTTGCTTGTGTTATTTTATAGTAGAAAATGTTCTTCTGCTTATTAACCTTTTAAAAGACATAGAACTAATGAAAAACTCTACCACAAATACTTTAATAAAATCCGGAAATCAATAAGCACACAAAACAATAAACCACATAAACAAAACATTTGTAGGTTATGGCATTTGTTATTGTTATTGTCAGTTTTTGATGTGTTGACAGTTTATACTGAAAAAGTAAAATATTTGTCAAACACTATTTCCTTGTCGACATATCAATGAAATATTTAACTTAGACTCACCGAATTGAGATTTTAATGATGATCGGGTACGGGGATAACTGCAGAAGTCAATTTGAAGTGGCAAACTTATTTAATCACAAGTATCCCGAATTGCCTAATATTTCACAACTGTATCTAAAATTCATGCACAATTCAGAGAACTTGGACATGTCAAACTATTGAAAAGAAAACCACACTTCCTTGAAGATGATGTGAAAGTGGATATTTTGTTAAGGAAAGTATACATGAACTTGCCTTATTTTTCACCCTTGAATGCATTAAAATGGAAAAAAACGGGTGGTTCTATTTAAAAAAATAAAGAAATTTCATATTTATGGAGTTAAACTTTGAACACTTTTTATACACACCCTGTATAAAATGAAAATTTTATCAACATAGATTCAATTACGTCTGACCTTGCTAAAAGCAACCGAACAAAAACCATTTTCATATCTCTAAGGGTACCCTCTTAAAAAAATAATTTGTAAGGGTCTGCAACGGTCAAATCTTTTACAAAAAAATCAATAACTCAAAAAGTATGCATTTTTCGAAAAAAGTTTTCAGACAAAACCATACTAAAATTTAACGTAGATTTTAAAAATGTATTAATATACAGGGTGTTCCATTTAAAATAACAAAGTTACAGTCGATTTCTGGTAGAACCGGAAGTCTACCATTGTAGATGGAGCTTTTCTCTGATGACTGGACGATGTCCCAGCCAGTAGAAAATATAATCAACCGGTTGAAATATATTCACAACCGATGGAAAATATTCCCCACCGGCTCACAACAGGTTTTTCTACCGGCTGCACCCTGCTAGAAGTTTGTCTTTACTAGCAAAGTGCAGTTATAAAAATTTACATACCGGATTAAATACATTTTTTTACAAGTACAGAAAATTGAGAACATTGGTAAGGAAATAATGAGTGAAAAAATCTATTTACACAAATTACAGCGTAACATATATTTACATATAAAATTTAAAATAATAATTATCCAAAATCACCACTACTTTACCTGCCCCTACAACAACCAAGCTTGATCATCTAAATTTTAAACCCAGTTAAGAAAAACATGCAAATACCTAACAACATAATACAAGGCAAATTAAATATTGAAAAAAGTTCTGTTGCTTCAAACTGAAAAAGTCGAAAATGAATATTAATTAATCTGAAACAGAAAATCAAATAAAATTTAAAAAATTCACCAAAAACTTGATAAAAAAAATAGTGGGAAAAACTTACAAGTAGCCATTTTGCATAAAACAATGTTGGCAATCACGATATTTTGACAGAGCTACTGGGCAACAATTTCTGCAACAGAAAATCAAACAAAATTAAGAAATTCAACGAAAATTCGATGGAGCCCATGAGACCTGTAAAAAATAAGGCAACAATTTCTGGAACAAAAAATCAAACAAAATTAAAAAAATTCAACAAAAATCAGGATCAGGAAACCGGAGCAACATGACTTACCCATTTCTTTTGAAAAAAAGGTACCAACTTGTAAAAGGCTGGATAGTAGTTTGTAAAGTATATGGAATGACACAGCTCACCTATGGCAGGATATCATTGAGTTGAGAACCTGCAAAGAAAAGTAGTATAATATACAAATAATATTTTAAATTATTACATTGCTTACCTGGGTTTTCACTTTTCACTTTTCACACTGACACTACTTGTAAAAAAAATGTTGGTTCGAAACAATAGGGGTATACATTTTACAAATATTAGATGATGCATTATAGAAATTCAATATAGGTAGGTACTCACTTTGTTGGGATAGACATATATTTTATGTTACCTTAAACAAAAAATAGAATAATTATTGAAATGTAACCATAAAATGATAAGTAATTTGCAAAAAACAGTTGAGGGTTTTACAGAAATCCGTTGACAAAAAATCAACGAAAAAATGTTTTTAAAGACATTAAAATCGAGTACATGATCTCATGATGACTCACTTCTTATATAAGAACCCTTATTTGTCATGTATATAGAAATATTCTTTTCATATTTTGGAATATTTGGGTATGAAAAAACAATAAAATAATACAAAAATGGATTTTAAATCAACAAAATATTTCAATTTTGATAATCAAATTAATTTTGAAATGCATATGAGCAAATTAAAACCAAATACACAATTGTAACATTCTTTTTTATATTAAAAATCGGTAGTTAATAATTTATATGGGATGAAAAATGAAATGAATGTTGTATTTATTTAATGCTAATAACTACCAGTGAATAAAATAAAAACCTACCCCTCTAGAAGAATGTATTAAGCTCTAATCCCTGGATTCCATATAGGTACACCATTCAAGTACACTCCAGATTCCTTGAAACAAAAAATAAAATAAATTCCAAACACCAGATACAAATGAAATTTTCATTTTACATTCCCCCAAAGCAGGTTCAATAAGAGGTAGCAATATGATTCACCTCTTATATAAGAATACTTATTTGTCAAAGGGATATTCACCGGCCGGCTTTTGAGTATTTTGTTTAAGGAAAAAACATTAAAATACTACAAAAATGGATTATAAATGACTAAAATATCAATACTGATAATCAAATTAATTTAGAAAACCCAAAAAGAAATAGTCTTTTAAAATTAAAAGTATAAAAAAAATAAAAAATTACCCCATTAGAAGAATGTATCTGGCTCTAATCCACGCCTTCCATGTAGGTACACTTCACTTGCACTTCACTACACTTTATTATAAACGATCTCAAAAAAATAAAATAAATTTCAACCGAACCGACCGAACCGGAAGTTGAACCGCTATTGAATAATGGCATCTACTAAATTTACCTATTCGTTAAATGTACTTGTTAGTCACCTGTTGAATAAGAATAGTTTAACATATCTATGATTAATATACCGATACCGGCCGTCCTATGAGTTATTAAAAAGACTTTCAGTCTTGTTTATATACTTTGTAGGTATTATAATGAAAAAGGAAAAGTAAAAAGGTACAAAAGTGAGCAGTATAATATACATTTATAAATATAGTGAATTGTGGAGTATTAATTATTATTTTTGGAAATTATTTTTAGAAATTAAACCATAATCTTTTTTAAATTACCTAATTCAATATTTCTGGATCGTGCACTTAACTGGATGCCATTCCTAGTAGACTATAATATTGAAAGAATGTGATACAAAATAGTAGTTTACCTAATAACGCACAACTCAATTCAAAAGTTGACGTGTCTCGGCATTTTTTATAATTTTCTAAAATAATGACATAAAGAATTTTATTCCATAAGTGGTTTCCACACTGTATTTCTTTGACTTTCTTTGACTACGCGAGGCTTCGTTCAACAGTAGGATTTCTGACTGGCCACTGTCAACTAAGGAAACACCTCCATACTATGGGGCTAGTGGACACACTTCTATGCAGGATGCGTGAACAGGAAGATGAAACTGTCAGGCATGTCTTATGCGAGTGTCCGGAGTTATCGTCAATAAGGTGAGTGTGTGTTCTGTGAGTCTTGGCCTACACCTGCCGATATAAAGGAGATGTCACCTAGTGACCTGTCCACCTTCCTGGGAAGTACAGGATGGGGACGATGACCTAGGAAGACAACTCCTCGGGAGAATGTACACTGGGTCACATGTTGCCTAAGTGCTGTGAGCCTACACTCACCCTCCCTACTCTACAGATACAGATGTGGAGTATGGCAAATTTGTAAGGTGTTATAATAGTGATATCTATTGATATCAATTGTTACAGGAAACTGTAATGGAGCAAAAATGAATTTCCGTTTCGAGGGGCTTGCTCTCTTGGTAGTCTTGATTACCCGAATAATCACTGAAAAGAGGATTTTTCGAACAATAAACACTTGATTTAGTCCAGTAAATGAACGAGGAAAAAAAGGCAAAGTTAACATTAACGACGCCCTGTTTTCATCTTCCGGTTGGAAGTTGCATTTGGTACCTCATTAAACATGAGACAAACTTCTGCATGAAAACGAGTGCGAGGGCGGAGAAAATGGCCCCAAAGGACCAGGAAAATAGTTTTTCAGCCAATATCTCCTAAAATATGGCAGTTACAGATTTTCGGTTCAGATAAAAATTGAAATTCAGTTAATTTTCTACAAAAATGGTCCTCACGATTTTTTTCGCAACATTAATATTTTCTGCAAAAAAATCGGGTTGAAAACCCGGAAATTTTGAGACTTGTGAAATATGCAAGTTTTGTACAAAATTTGAGCTGGGGGGTGTTGGAAATCCATTATTTTCAATGTTTTGGATTATGGAAACCAATTGTAGATGGCGCCACCACATTTTACAGATTGGGAAAATCCTCGGTGCCATAAATGAGAAACCCTGTAACCAGAGATTATGTTTCCGATGGTGTTGTTTTCCTCTCAGATGAGGCCTCAAGATATATTTATGAGGAAAACCGGCTATAAGATTAATTCTAGCGAGATAGACCTCACCAGTGTACCTGAATCTAGCAACAATCAGCTTTGCAAATGTGGCAAAATACTGAAGTTCATTAGGTTTTTGGTGAGGAAAACTGAAAATGCCTCAAGAGTGAAGAATATTTACCCATAATACTCAGCAACAATTTCTTGCAGATTCTCCGCAAATTTTTGCAAATTTTTTAGCAACCAGACTGATTGAGGTTTTTGGAATAACGAGTTATAAACGATCTTCATATTTCATTTATTATGGAAAAATATATATATTTTTTTATTTATTCATTTATTTATTTATCAACGGGAGAACCCAATATAATGATACAAGAATAATTAATACATTATAGACTAAAATATTACATAGAACATTTTTAACAAAAGTACAAGAGATTCACGGGTTAGTTGTCCGTGAATTGATGAAAAAAGTATATAAAAATACATTGCAATTATGACATAAATCTGTTCGTCACCAGTCATCATCTGATTCTTGGTCAAGAACTTCTTCAGTGTCTAGAGCTCCCTCTAGCTCTACCCCGTCAACAACTTCTTCTGAGTCTACAGTTTCCCCTTATTCTACCTCTTGGGATAACATATTATCGCTGTCTTTGTAATTCGAACACTGGCGTAACTCACACGAACCTCAAATAGATGAGCAAGGTAGCCCTGCTTTCTTGCTTTCGTTTGGACCGGCATGAGTATATCCTCTGCACGTTTCCATTCCCATTTTTCTGGTAAACAAATGTTCTTGAATAAAAACAACATGAACAAATTCTTACCTTTTGCTCCAATTTTACAAGATTTGAATCTTCACTTTCTATGTTTTGGATTGGTGATAAAAGTTAATTTTAACGAAAAACGTCAATATTTATTCAATATTCTTCACTATTATGATTTTTGTCTCTATAATTGACAATAATATTTATCAAAATAATGACAGAAAACAAACACATTTATGCCTCCAAGCGTGGCCGCATGGTTAGTAGCAGACGACACGAGCGCCACGTAGAGCACACGCGCGGCGAACGACGGAGGAACGAAAGTAATAAATTATAGAGTATACATTTGGATATACAGGTTTTTCTCCGGGGTATCATAGGTATGACATATACATCGATGGAAAGGTGGGAATTCTCCCGTTACACTAGTTAAGGTGTTAAAATGTTAGAAATAAAGAGCAGGGAGAAAAAAACCACCAAAAAAGTGCGTTTTTTCCTTGAGCCCGCGTCTTCTAATTTTATTGAAAAATGGATGACTTCGTCAAAAAAAGTAATTTCAGAATCGAAAAGTAGACATTCTTAGCTTTGAAATGATGTATCATAGAGACCAATCGGATCATGTATAAATTTTTAATTGATGGTTCACAAAATTTCTCCGCGCTCCAAAAACAGCAAAAATTTGGGATTCAATAAACAACGATTAAATGAAAATAAAAAAAATAGGGTATACAAATTTCAGGGATGACAAAGGACCTTATGGGGACCCATAATCAAGAAAATTTTGAGTTAATTAGTGCAATACAAAAAAAATAGGAACAAATTCCTGGCGAGGTCAAAATTGCCCGGGAGAAGAAAGTTTGACCCGTGTTCCGATATGGCCAAAAGAGTCAAGCGTGTCTCAATTCACAGGGTATGATAGCAGCAGAATTCCTCTTTCACATGAACTTTGAATCATGAAAAAATATGCATTTTTCACAGTTATTGAATAATTTGTCCCCCCGCTGATGTGTAAATACACGGACTGTGCTCTCCGGCATACAGCACAGAACCTCATTATTCGAGGTGCGCTTGGTGCCGTTTTTCTCGAAACCGGTCAAATTTTCGAGAAAAATCATAGGGACCATTTTTGTGGAAAATTAACTGAACTTCAATTTTTATCTGAACCAAAAATCTCTAACTGCCATATTTTAGGACATATTGGCTGAAAACCTATTTTTCTGGTCTTTTGGGGCCGTTTTCTCCGCCCTCGCACGCGTTTTCATGTAGAACTTTGTCTCATGTTTAATGAGGTACCAAATGCAACTTCCAACCGGAAGATGAAAATAGGGCGTCATTAATGTTAACTTTTTTCCTTTATTTATTGGACTGATCACCAAAACCTGTAATTTGTTAAAACGCAAGGCAGTTTATTTTTACATTGTATATTCAAACAATTAAATGTAATACATTTTATGAAGGTCCGAACTTGTTTGTGCATTGATTTAAAAAAAACATGTTCTATAAAATACACCTCAATTAAAAATAAAAATCACATTGGAAGGGCGCTCGGTTTTAAAATAGCACGACTTCCTTGATCGGCAATCTTTTTAAAAAAAATCGTCGATATATCTGTATACTTTTCAACCTTTGACGAGGTTATTAAAAATAAATTTAAGAAAATATTCAAACTGGTATAAGATTCAATAATAAGTGATAATATATTATATGAGCGGCGAAAGGTGCGCGTAGTTCTGTTTGTTAAGTGCAGTTGTTTGGAGCAACAAAATGCGGAAATCTTTAATTGGTTGTTGTTTCTTTTTATTTTTGTCTTTAATTTTTGTTTCTTCGATAAGAGTTTGTAAAACGTTTCAAGATTATAGTGCGCTTAACATTTTAGGTCATAATTGTATGGATAATCCAGTGCTTAGCCAAAATATAGTAAGTATCCATAAAATTGGAGTATAATTTGTATGGTATGAGTAATACACAAGATTTTATCTACGTCCAATTTTTTTTTAACAATAAAAATATTTTAAAAATAAACTAAATTTCCATAACCAGACGTACACACGTGTATATAGAAAACGAAATAAAATAATGATAATTAGATAAGACACGAAGTTCAATGTCAAATGTTACTTGTTCAAGCAATTAAATATACTTTTAATGATAACTAAATTAAAATTTAGTTACTTTGTTTGCAAATATCAAATTTAAAAGCAATTTTAAAAAGTTGATAGTACATTTTAAATAGATATACTTTCTAGGAATTAGAAACTTGTATATAACATTGTAACAGCTCCAAATCTGGCATGTAAAGAGATCTGATAATTTAAAATATAAAAGAAAGAAGAATAAGTGAACATTACTTAGTATTTCCTTGTTTTAAAATATCCGGTAGTGGAATTCAGATTGAACGCAAAAAGGTTAACAAAAACACGCTTATTTAAACTTATATCATGTCATAATTATTTATTATATACGAGATATAGGAAGTGTTGATAATTAAATAGAAACTAATTCAGGAAGTTTTCAATGTTGTGTTTGAAATTTATATTTTTCTGTTTGGTTAACTGTCAGTTTTCATAAATTATTCTTATTTTTCTTAGCTAATTTAAGACATGACTTTTAAAACAAATTTTTTTATCACTATTAATAGATCTCCCAAAAATGGCTGAATTATAATTTAATACAAGTATGTTAATAAACTGAATATAACAAAAAATGTATACAAAAAAAACTGGTCTTGATATGCATATTTATCTTCCCGTTAAAGCAACACACATATTATATAAATGTTTATTTATTTATTTATTTCATTTTACCATGAAGTTGTGTTTGATTTTATTTCAAATTGTTAGAGTGGCGATTTCTGTAAAAATATTTCCAACATTTCGAGATTTTGATTAATTTTTAAGCAACAATTGTCGAAATTATCCAATTATCAACAAAAACATTGTGACAAGTTTTATGTTTTTCTAAGTCTTTTAAAAATTTTCTTCTAATTTAAAAAGTCTTAGTAGTGACTTCTAGTCAGTCATTATAACATAATGAAACTCATAATTATTGTATGTCTATTATAACATCCAGTATACAGTGTGATTGAAAAATATCCAACTTCACAAAATTATAATAAATTTTCTAACAAAAAATGTTCAACTAATAAAAAGAGAACATTGTAAGTATATTAAACAAATGTGGAAAGTTAATTTTTCATCTAATAAATAAGAAATTTGTTTTAAGACTGAAATTATTCAAAATTGGCCAGGATTTACAGCGGAAGAACATTATCTAACGACTGAAGATGGATACAGAATACTGGTCGAGAGGAGTTATTCAAAAATTACACAAAAAAGTCCAATTATTTTGGTACATGGACTTGGTGCTAATGCTTTTGGATGGGTTAATAGAGGGAACGTATCTTTAGGTAAGTTTTAGGAAATGCATTTTCATCACTAATTTCTATTTACTCTTTTGTAATATTTTTTTTTATTTTTCAGCTAGATTATTAGGGAATTTGGGATATGACGTATGGATGTTAAATATTCGTGGGACGTGGTATAGTAAAGGTCACGTAAATCTTACAACTAGTGACAAAAAATACTGGAAATTCACGTAAGTTGAGGACTTATTTCGAATATTATACAGTGTGGAAACCACTTATGGAATAAAATTCTGTATGTCATTATTTTAGAAAATTATAAAAAATACATGCCAAGACACGTCAACTTTTGAATTGAGTTGTGCGTTATGTGAACATAAATGTAAATGTACAGGGTGATTCACGCAAGTATGCCATAATCGGTGTTGTTTTTTTAATGAAACACCATGTATATTTGCATATTTTTAAAATCATCTTAATGAACCGATTCCAAAAAACTAAATAATGTATGGTCAATTATAAATTATACAGGGTGAAATTTTTATTTTTACAGTTATTAAACACATACATAAAATATCCAATGTATTTGATTCTAAACATTAAAATAAATGCTCAAAATGTTCTCCACCTAGTTGTTGGCAATAGCACAGTCTCCTATAGAACTCCTCCTTAAGTTTGTTTAAAGTTTGAGGTGAAATATTCCGTATTTCTGTAGTTATCCTGTCTTTCAGGTCTACAATGCTAGTTGGTTGTGTTGCATATACTTTGTTCTTGATGAGATAACCCCCACAGAAAAAAATCTAACGGCATAAGATCTGGCGATCTAGCTGGCCACTCAATAGTACCTCTTCGTCCAATCCATTTATTGGGGAAGATTTTATCTAAATAAGTTCTTACCATTAAAGCATAACGGGGTGTTGCCCCGTCTTGCTGGAACCAAACATTTTCATTCGGTAAGCTAGGATCTATTGCGTTGGGATATAAGTTTTCCAATGCAAGAATAACTTCATTTCTAAGCATATTTAAATATTTTTCAGCTGTCAAATTTCCATCTATAAATATAGGACCAATAATATGGTCACCTATGATACCGGCCCAAACGTTCACCTTTTGAGGATTCTGAGTATGTGTCTCACGCATCCAATTAGGATTCTCTGCTGACCAATATCTACAGTTCTGTCGGTTTACCTCTCCATTCAATGTGAATGTTGATTCGTCAGAAAAAAGAATGGTACCAAGAGCTATCTCATTTCTGTTCAGCTTAGTCATCAATCTTTCGCAGAAATCCATTCTACGATCTGGATCGTCTTCTGTTAACTCCTGCACAAAAGTTAATTTGTAGGGATGAAGTTTTTCTTTATGAAAACATCTTAGAACAGTTGTATGACTAACATTATTTTCACGGGCAATTTGACGTGTACTTGAAGTTGGATTCTCTTCGACACTTAATAAAATATCCACTTTGACATCATCTTCAACGAAGTGTGGTTTTCTTTTCAATGGTTTGACATGTCCAAGTTCTCTGAATTGTGCATGAATTTTAGACACAGTACTTTGTGAAATATTAGGCAATTCGGGATACCTGTGATTAAATAAGTTTGCCACTTCAACTTGACTTCTGCAGTTATCCCCGTACCCGATCATCATTAAAATCTCAATTCGGTGAGTCTCAGTTAAATATTTCATTGTTATGTCGACAAGGAAAGAGTGTTTGACAAATATTTTACTTTTTCAGTATAAACTGTCAACACATCAACAACTGACAAAATAGAAAACAATCCACATTATTTACCGATTTTTAGGTATTTATGAAAACATTCATGGGAGTAGCAGATTTTGTTTAATATACAAATACGTCTAATAATTAGTTAGTTTAGATTTTTGATAAATCCATATTTAGCTAATTTAAAAAAGTACCAATATTTCAAGTGTAATAAATTATTAATTTTAAAATTTCACCCTGTATAATTCATAATAATTGACCATACATTGTTTAGTTTTTTGGAATCGGTTCATTAAGAGGATTTCAAAAATATGCAAATATACAGGGTGTTTCATTAAAAAAAAAACACCGCCTTGTACATTTATGTTTATATAACGCACAACTCAATTCAAAAGTTGACGTGTCTCGGCATTTTTTATAATTTTCTAAAATAATGACAAAGAATTTTATTCCATAAGTGGTTTCCACACTGTATGACAAGATCTATTTTCAGTAGTAATACCCCTAGGGTCTTGATAATACCGAGATAATTTTGTTAATTTTCCATTAAATCCCCCCAATTTCCTTCGACATACAGTTCATTCAAGTTTTTCAATAATTTTCATAAAGCAAAAACCCCACAACCTCATGACAAACCTTCCATTTTTTAGGATAGATAAAATAGGTCTTTTTGACGTTCGATCTACCACAAAATTAGTTTATAAACACACAAATCGCCAAGCTATTTATATAGGATACTCTTTAGGCACTACCACTTTTTTCATGTATTCTTCTACTTACCCCGAAGAAGCTAAAAAATACATCAAAGGGATGATAGGCTTGGCTCCAGTCCTCAACTACAAAGGAGCTAAAAGTATAGCTAGGATTTTATTACCTGTATGGCCTTGGGTTAAAGTAAGTTCAACTTTATTAAAGTAAAGTCTGTTCATACTAAAAAAGAAGTGAGATAACATCTCCAACAATTCAGTGTGAACTGGCTTTATAGGTATCAAAAAAATTATATGGGATTTTTATTTATTTTAACCTTTATGTTCCTCAATCAAGCAAAAATCCAAGAAATCATTTATTTATTGATGTATAACAATAATTTAGGCTTTCAAATTTACCACTACCTGATTTTATTTATTATTTACAATGTTAACATTAATGGTGTAGCCAGTGCACGAACCAATATGTATTCCTCAACCAGATAACTCAGATTCAGCTCGTGATATCGTAGTTTTGGAAGTTGGAAGACTATCCATTTTTGATTTGCAAGCAACTGCCGTAGAGGTGACGGCACTTGATCCTGAAATTTCACAGTCTAAAATTTAATTTGATATTTGAATTTTATTGTTGATGGAATCTTTCACGTATCCTTCGGCCACAGTCGAAGATTTCCATCCTCCATGTCGCTTCAAAACACATATAGGCCCTCGTATTAGCAAGGAGTGTTTTGCTATTAAGCTAGGCATCTCTCCAATATTATTTATTCCAACAACTTGGTTAAAACATCTCTTATTTTGATACTTCAAAAACAATCGGCGACTGCTAGCATAACTTGGACGAAGAGCTGCATATTTTCGGTAAATGTCAGTATAAACTAAATTTGGAACTGTAGAAATTCGTTGTATATTTGGGTACTTTAACAATCAAAATGGAATTTTTATCTTCTATGTTATCGACAGTCATTTTAGTGAGTTCCTCACGGCGGCAAGCATCCGAAATACCCCGTATTAAAACAACCTAAAAGGAAATCAATAACTTAAAAAACATATGAAACAATCATCAAAAATCTACCTTGACCAACTAATAGGTTTCATCACCTGCCTCTCTTATGAATTGTTTAACTTCCTCTCTAGTCAATACCTTAGATTTCTTAGGATGATTTCCAACTGACAATTTTTTCAAATATGGAACCAACTTGGTAAATTTCTAAAAATCCACGTTTTCTTTAACATTGAGTGTTGCTTTCAACATATAATATATTGCTTATAACGTGGAAGACTTCAGCTTCTTAGAGTTCTCTGCAAAATATACCAACAGCACATTTTCGGATATTTTTCTGGCTCTATTTGCTTCACACCACTTTTTAAATTGCTGATATGCATTTTAAAAGATTTGAAATTACTGAATTGACCGCATCTGTCAAGTTAGGTGGGGTACTGCTTACTTCATCGTCGCTCGAAATTTCCATTATTTCACAGTTTTAAATGTCACGCACGAAATTGACGCCAATAAAAAGTCAATCCAAAATAATTATCAAGGACTGTCACTTTGAAATAATTGTCAACAAATGCCATTTTATTTCCATAGTACAGTAATTACTTAATTTGGAAAAACAGTTTAAGCCAGTTCAATACTATTTTCCATATGTTACTTATTTTAGAACAATATTTTTGACGTTTGTAAAAAAAATTTTGTTTGCATCTCATGCGCGAAATACTTTGGTGATTTCGAATCAGTTCTTGATCACCAAAGTAGTATTTCGCGCACTAGATACAAAAATAACTATTTTCCAGCGACTGGTTTACACTTTTTGGAACGGAGAAATACTTCCAGGCTTTTCTGTTGTTCTCAGACCTTTTCTTCGTACTTCTGCCGGCATGTATTTCATCCAATCAGTTGCTAATTACATTTTTGGAGACGATTTCGATCAAATGGACCCAGTGAGTGAATTAAAAATAAAAAGAAAGACACTTTTTCAAATTATTTTGTTTTAGTTGACGTATCCTATATTTGCCACTCAGCTGTTAGATACGGGGGGTGTTGAAGTTTTTTCCCATTACTATCAATTTGTTGAAACCAACGAATTTAAAAAATACGATTATGGTAGTGAAAGAAATTTGGAAATATACGGTACTTCTAATGCCCCCTCGTACGATCTACTTAAAATTCCAGTGCCTCTTGCTATTTTTGTCGGGGAAAATGATTATTTGTCTACTGTTACTGTACGTATTTTTTTTTAAATTTTTTTTTCGAAAAAAATTTAGTATTTTTTTTTTAGAATGCAAAAGATATTTATGCTGGGATTCAACCGACCCTAAGGTGTGGATTTGAAGTGATATCATACAAAAAATGGAATCATTTAGATTTTTTGATAGCTAAAGATCTGCCAAAATATTTATATAAACATTTATTTGAAAAAATTAAAGAGTTTGGAGATGGAGTATGTCGACAATGAAAATTTTGAAATTTTAGGATAAAAAAGTCTGTGATTTTAACTATAACCAATGAAATAAAAAATACGAAAAGATACATTATTAATAATTATTTCCTCACATTCCATTTCTTTAGTACGTGGACTAGAAATGGCGAACACAAAAATCAATAACCGTGCATTGTGCTCCACCTAGAGGTGAGTAGCTGAAGCTTTCCTGTAGTTTCTACGGTTCATTAAAGATGTCTACAGACCTAAAATATTGTAAGCTACTCCTTGTTTCCATAGATGGCGGTAGTAGATACTTTGATACCTAAAAACCGTGTATACGGGGGGTATTCCAGATGTTTCAATGTCTTTATATTATTATTATGCAATTTTTGTATAATAAATAATTGAAGTACTTTAGATAAAATTAATCCTTGTTTTTAAACGTAACATATTTTGCTAATTTTTTTATTCACATTGTTTGTTCAATTTAATGATTTTAATAATAAACATCTGAAATATCTACTCGATTTTACATGTCTTGTTTTTCTTGAATAACAAAAATCAAACACGTTAAATACACACAAAAACACGTGAAAAAATAAGGAAAATTTTGTCAACAAAGGGTACACAGATGTAACAAAAATTGGGTTGAATTCCTGGTAGAGTCGTATATATCGAAAACGAAAAGGTTTATTTTTCAACGATGTTTTCAATTCACCTTTTTTTCCACGTTATTGAACTTTTCAGATAAAATCGTTTTGTTGCAAATATATGAGAGAAAAGGCATGGATGATACGTTTCAAAGCGCCTAAGGACTACATTAAAAATAGCACTGTCATCCAGAAAAAAAGGATTCAAAAAAATATGGAAAAGGATTTTTTTAAGGTTATACAGGGAGTTCAGAAATGCGTATCAAAGAGAAGAAAATATTAGAGTACTTTAAAGGGTTAACTTCCAGTATGTGTTGTATTGATTCATTTGTGATTTTTTGAGACCATACAGAAGATGATACTCCGTTTCCGTCATGCTTTTTATACGTTTTCAATATTTTTGAGGTAGTTTTTGGCCATTTTGATACCCTTAGACCCAATTGTTTTTGTTATCTCCTATCACGGTACGCCACTGTTACTTCGGGAATTTCCGTCATTTCGGTTGCTAACTTTCGGTTGCCAACTTCACACCGGTACATTGAACTATATTTGACTTTGACCTGTTTACTGGACACCTTGTATATTAAGACAATGAAAAGCATTTTTTTTCATAATGAATAGATTGAATGATTTCGGAATGTAACGACGAATTTCAAGAAAGTGTGAACGAAAGAAAGAAAAAGATAGTGCTAAGAAACATGTATCGGCAATTTGTGAGTTATGTATTGCATTTTCAACGATTTATAGCCATCATACAGAGAATTCTTGCGTTGAATATGAAAAGTTGAATGATTCACAGACCTATTTTGATTCTGAAATAGGTGATATACATGGTGGATTGAAAAATAATCTTCAATTCAATTAGATTTCAAATTCAATGATCAAACATACTATACAGGGTGTCCCAGGGTTAAAACTATCTGTATATGGCAAAATACTGATAGTAAAATCATGAAAATTTCTACGTTTGGGTTTTCGGATATGATCTTTTTAACTATGATATTTTCAAAGATGGCAGACATCCGGTTCTACCGGAAGTCGACTGCAACTTTGTTATTTTGAATAGAACATCATGTATATTAATACATTTTTAAATTCTACGTAAAATACGTATAGTTTTGTCTGGAAACTTTTTTCGAAAAATGCATATTTTTTGAATTATTAATTTTTTTGTAAAAAATTTGACGGTTGCAGACCCTCACAAATTATTTTTTTAAGAGGATACCCTTAAAGATATGAAAATGGTTTCTGTCCGGTTTCTTTTAGCAAGGTCAGACCTATTTGAATCTATGTTACAAAATTTTTCATTTTATACAGGGTGTGTATAAAAAGTGTTCAAAGTTTAACTTCATAAATATCAAATTTCTTTATTTTCTCAAATAGAACCACCTGGTTTTTTCCATTTTAATGCATTCAGGGGTAAAAAATAAGGCAAAATCATGTATACTTTCCTGTACCTTAACCTTACCGTTATCCAGATATTGAATGTTTTCTGTAAATTTTGAGAGATGCAGGTGTGGTCTAAATTTTATTTTGACCCGTTGATACAAGCACTAAGAATTAAAAAAGCTTATGTAAATTTGCCTTTAATACATGCTAAATATGGCAAAGTTGTTACAAGATCATATGTGCTTTATTTGCAGTAAGATATCATGCATCTCTAAAAATTTACAGAAAACATTTAATATCTGGATAACGTAAGGTTTAGGTATAGGAAAGTATACATGAATTTGCCTTATTTTTCACCCCTGAATACATTAAAATAGAAAAATCCGGGTGGTTCGATTTAAAAAATAAAGAAATTTGATATTTATGAAGTTGAACTTTGAACACTTTCTATACACACCCTGTATAAAATGAAACATTTTTCAACATAAATCTAAATAGGTCGGACCTTGCTAAAAGCAACAGAACAGAAACCATTTTCATATCTTTAAAGGTATCCTCTTAAAAAAATAATTTACAAGGGTCAGCAACCGTCAAATTTTTTACCAAAAAATCAATAACTCAAAAAATATGAATTTTTCGAAGAAAGTTTTTAGACAAAACTGTACTAAAATTTTACGTAGATTTTAAAAATGTATTAATATACAGGGTGTTCCATTTAAAATAACAAAGTTACAGTCGATTTCTGGTAGAACCGGAAGTCTACCATCTTTGAATATATTTTTGTTAAAAAGACCGCATTCAAAAACCGAAACGTAGAAATTTTCAAGTATTTTGCCATATACAGATAGTTTTAACTCGTCGTGGGACACCCTGTATATTATATGGGTTTGAGACGATTATTTAGATAAAGCACAATATATTTCAATTAAAGATCGTACACATCAACAAAATGTGTCCAGTTAAAATGAAAATTTCCATCACCAAACTTCAATTCAGTGAAGGTAATAAAACCCTTCCCACATAGATTTGGATTGTTTCGCGTTAAATGGCAGTTGATGGAGCTGTAAGCTTCAAATTGTGATTTAAATAGAAAGGGATATCAATGTGTCATTTTACAAAATAGGGTATGGCTATAAATTTCAGTTTTATTACTTACACAGATGTCCTTTGTGAATATACGCAGGATATATTAAAATAATTATTCAAATCTTATTAATAGTATATTACATATATCGAGTGCAACAATCACACGGGTGTGAAAAATCACTTTCGCACGAGTAATGTATAGTATTTTTCCTACGATCACGTGATAATTTCACCAAATAATGTGTAATCAACATCTGACATATTAATACACAAAATGTTACAATTAAAGTCGATATAATTGATTTCAAAATTAACAACAACAACAATTAACAACAAATTAACAACAATTATAGTGACAAAGATTCAAGTAGTTTAATTATACAGTCCTTTTCAGATAAAAGTATCCACCTTTAATAACTTTTGTAATACTGGTATTTAGAAAAAATCCAAAAAGACGTCAATTTATGTTGGAAGGGGCAAGCATTATCGCTTATTTAAACTTACTGGAAAAGCCACCCCCTCACCCCTAGCAGCATCCCCTTTATTTTTTTAAATTACTTTTCATATTTTTAATGTAAAATTTGGATACTCCTCTTTGAGCTGATTTCAAAAATGTATAATACTTGTAGGTTAAAGTGGTTAGTTTATGAGATAAACAATATTTCTTTTAAGAGCACAAATTTTACTTATTTTTTACTTTCACTTTATTTTTCTGTACTAAAATGGGTTGTACAACAGTTCAAACTCTTTAATCTTTT
>CAJUYI010004404.1:0-18699 GCA_910591695.1 Galerucella pusilla
CATAATAACCTTAATGTTCTCGAATCTTTTTTTTGTTGAAAGTTTTTCCGGACATTCCCATACTATTTTAGAAACTGATAACACAAGAGCTCAGCCATATGTTTTTAGATTATTTTTGATGTGCAAAAAGTGTTAAACTTTACACTCCAATTCGTAATATTGGTAGAAGAAACTACGGTCACAATTTAACTCTAAGTTTTAACTCTTAACTACTGTGGTGCGGTCACCGTGACCGATGCCTAGTAACAATTCTAGTATTAGACACTTCCTTAGTTGTTGTTGTTTTGGAGTGACATAATACATACACACATATACAACTAGGGAAGGTCTTAATACTAGAGATGGTAATTGGCATCGATTACGGTTGTATAGCCTTGGGACTGCCCTAAGAAAAAGGGGTCTGGTTTCATTTTATAATTATTATTTTCTGTTTATTGTTTGATAACTACTACTACTACTACTACAGAATGTGCAGGCGAGCCTTGACCTAGCCAAACTAAAGTTACGGTTCCGGCACTGAGGCCACTGGCGGGCCCATTGTGCCATTCCTGCTACCTAGTCATCCATGAAGCCGAGCCCTTCAATAAAGGCCACAACCTTTTTCAGTGGATGCCTGCTTGTGTCTCCAGGAGCCATGACAGGGACTCCGCAGATTCGCCTGCGTAATACAGCTCAGTGTGGACACTCTAAGAGAACATGAACTGACGTTTCATCAGTCATGCCGCAACCGCTACATAGGATAGTTGATGTATATCCACTCAGTGCTTTAATTGCTGCCTGACTGTCGGTGTATATGGTTATGCGATCCACATAACCTCTGTCTAGGTTTATCTGCGCACATTCCAAGATAGCGTATATCTCGGCCTGATATGCAGATACACCATCACCCAATGGTATACAGATTTGTGTCCTTGGGTTCCTAGAGTAAATTCCAGCCCCTGCTCTGTCACCAGAGCATGAGCCATCTGTGAACCAGACAGTCCCATAAGGTTGTGTATTCGTCTCTTTATCCCAGGATCCTCTGTCTCGGATCATAGCCCTGTATGGGGTTGCGAAGTAGTACTTGCACAAGCATTCGTCAGACGCTCGAGCTAGAACTGAAATATCTTCCAGGAGCCGGAGCTTCTTAACGTGTCTGCACTCTTCCCCTCTTCGCACGTATCCCAGACACTTCATGCGCAAGAAAGCACTCCCCGCCTCAGCCTCGATCACATGGTGAAGAGGCCGAAGACCAATGATCACTTCCATCGCCGCAGTTGGTGTAGTCCTCATGTTTGATAAAAAAAATATCCAATTTTGTTAAAAAATAAAGTGTTGAAAATAAAATTCTGTCAAAAAGATGCTGGTTTTCAATTGCAAAAAAATGTTCAGTTTATATTATTGCAATAAAATAATATGAAAAAATGCAATTATACTCTTTTTTATGGTATATAATTCCGGTCACCATTACCGCATATACCACAGTAGTTAAGGTTTAATGGTGCTCCATCACTGAACATGTAGTTGGTATTAAGTTTCAGTTTCTAATTGTGATAAATGTTGTGAACAACAAAAATTGTTTGCTTTAGAAATGTTTAACTTTTTTGTTCTATGTATATATCAGTGCAGAAGAGCTATATGTAACCTTACTGATATTTCGAATGCGTAAACCATTTTACAAAAAAAGGTACTCTTTATTGACATTCTTGATGAATTCCCCAACGTGTAACCGAAAACTGCTATTCAACAAATAATAAAACTCCAAAGTGTATCAAATTTCAAAACGTCGGTGTAAGGCCTCCACGACCATCAATAGGGATGAATTTTCAAAATACGACAAAGGGCGGTCTCTGTGAGGGTGGTTTTGTAATTATCTTCACTCGAATAACCGCATAAATGTGAAGCCATGTATTTTGTGTAATGACGTTAAGACCATAGGAAAGATGCGAAAAAGCCTTGGATATTAGTTAAATACGTGGAAAATTTCAACGCGTGACTAAAGTTTCCATCAGAACGTTCAATAATTTATCTAAATCCTAAATGATGTGCATTGGAATACTTTCATGGAGCACTGGGTATGGAAATGTTTGATTAGTCGTAATCGGTATACAAAAAGCTCTTCTAATATTGTTGCCGACGCGATTTCTTGTTTAATACGTTGCGGTACTTAAAATTTATTAAAAGGGCTCGGAACGTGTCTTTTCGCAACGTTTTTGCTTCTCAAAACTTCCGGTGTTTGTGTAAGCTTCAATTAATTACATTAAGTACTGCATAAAGTAGAATTTTCATTATTTAAACTACATACCGCATGCCAAAGAAATATGAGGAAGTTAAGCCCCTGATTTAAAATATGAATTGAGATTGGAAGGAAAATTGAAAAACGGTACATTGAACGTAATGATGGCTGGAAAATCTGAGACAAATAGTATCCAATTGAGGATAGACAAATTTCTTGGGGACGAGTACAAGTTATCCAATTTTACATTTTGTATCAATGATTAAGGAGCGACTTTTATAATTAAGCGTGATATGTACATTCGACTTTTTGTCTGACATGTATTTCAAAAATCAAAATAATATATTGATATTGATATCGGATGGTCACAAATTTAAGAAACAGCGGTGAATGGGCAATGTTGCCAGCTTTCATTTCCGTATCTCGTTACGACTTGGAAATAACACCAAGATTTTAGATTTATCTTTTGTCATATAACACCGATGTACTTACTATCCTTATGATCTTAAATGTATGTATTGAAAATGTAACTTTCAGACATAATATTGTATTCCACAGGTACTAACTTGGTACGTATATTTTATGACAGAGTAAAAATAAATAATTATGTATACTTTTGTGATTTTTAGTTGAAAATTAACGTCAAATGTTCCGATAGGTAGGTATATAAATATTCGTCATATCACGAACATATTGCTGGTAATAAAAAAAGGAGGGTTTTTAAAATAATCGCAAGAACGCAGCCCCAGTGGATTGTTCTATTCAATTTTAGCCATATTTTATATTTATATTGCTATTATTTCACATTCGACAAATGTTTACTTGAATAAATGGAAAAATATAGTTTTCATAAAATGATCGAAGAACCACATTCTTGTGGAATACAAATTATTAGACACTTTTTCGAGAAGGGGAAGGGAATAAACATGTATGTATAGATACACATGAATAAAAAATGATTTTTATTCCATATGATGTTTTCCAAAAAGGGGAAGGGAAGTCAGTATGCTTATCAATGAATTTCATAATTCAAGGATCTGGATTGATTGATATCGAGAGCGAAGCGAGCGCGCCGGGTCGACGTTTCGTAATTCGTGAGGTCGACCCGGCGCGCATTCATGTCAAATACAAATTATTAGACACTTTTTCGAGAAAGGGAAGGGGAAGGGAATACATCTATTCACCTCAAATTTCCTGACTTCATGGGATTTCTACGCTTCCCGACCAACTGACACAGATCAAAGTGTAACTACAATATTATTAAATACGGAGCAAGAGAATAAGAAAAAAATTGTTAACCTAACTATTATATAAATATGATTATAAATGCAAATTATTTGTTAAGTGAGACCATTTGACAACGCCATTAAGAAGTGTCACCTGATCCTAATTTGATAGCCCAGAATATCTAGACATAAGCTCTAACATGAGATTTTAGTGTGCAATTTTATAAGCTTAAGTGTCAAACGAAAATATTTATGCTTACGAACATATCTAAAAATTGGCAAAATTTAAGTATTTTCTTCCGGTTTTTTGTGTGAAACAGACTGACATTTAGTTCAAGATAATAACCTTTACTGTTTAAAGTGAAAATATTTATCGTGAAATAGCATGAATTAGTGTTGAAAAAGTACAATTTTTTGAACTAAAATCGTGATTTATGAAGTAATTACTGGATGATCCAGCAAAATTTTTGTTCTAATCTGCTTTATTTAAGGTAAGCTTTCAAACAAATCTAAAATTAACATAAAATTCCGAGGGTCGCCAAGTCGACCAGAACCAGCATGGGTGGCTTAGGAACTGTTGAATTGAAGTATTGCTTTATCGTATATTCTTCAAATTATTTAATCTACTTGGTTGTCAAATATAACGCCCTACGTCGCCAGCTATGGTGATTTTTTAAGGTACATATTGCTCAACGTTTCCAATGTCCCGTTTTCCTTCATTGTCCTACTATTCCCTTCCATTCGTGATCCGTAGCTTTCCCATTTCTGATCAATAGGATTATTGTAACTGCCACATACTTTCAATTGCCTAACTAGGCATGATTGAATCGTAGGCGTAAACACAAGCACTTGTTTATTATATGTGTGCTATAACAACACATCTTCGCCGGTAAGTATATTATTATAAATTTAATGTAAGGTTTGCAAAATTCTATTCGAGAAAGTTGGTATTAGTATGAAAGTGGTTCACAATAAGGGGGTATATCATTTTTTTCATGTATTAATGTTCTAAAATCCAAAATTGCAAACATACGCTACTTACAATACAAAAAAAACTCAAAATGAATAAAAAACGAATATAAATAACATATTAAAGCTCAGCGATTCTCCAATGGATTGAAATTTTAACAAACGACAAACCCGGCGTACATATTATTAATTATTATATGAACAGTAAAATGATAAATTGATATCACGCCTACTTTCCCTGTATTTTGCAACAAAATGTCCTTTGTTCCCAATAAATTAAACACTTAATATAGCTTATAAGGCCATATTAATGCATTTTCAATGAATACTGACTTGCGTCTTTGTAAAATCAATTTCATAATCAATTAGTGAGCTTGACAAATTGGAAATCTTAATTTAGAAATTCTATTGAAGTCGTCGAAATGGCATTTTTCCACATACACATACATTACACTCGTACGCCGCAGAAAGGAATGAGTAGAATATCGGAGAAACTCCGCTAATGGAGAAAGGTAGATAGTAATCAAAAGCACAAAAACTAGTCCAGTAACAACGACCAGTTAAAGAGACCTTTCCAGGGTTGGAATACGCCACTGAAATCTCTGGGTGAAGAGTAAACTCTAGTAGAAGAAATAAACAAGTAGGTAAACATCAATAAAACTTTTTTACAGCCTCAATAATTTCTAATAACTTATTAATATACTAATTAACGTATGCACAATCACTACTATTTGCGTTTGCAGTGATATATTACGTATTAATCCTCCAGGAGTCTTCTATTATGGTTGATCTCGACGTTGACGCATGAAGTGGTCGCTGTTCGTGGCTTTCGGCGCATTTGTTAATAGTCTTATTAACCGTATCCAAGCCAGTGCTTATGCAATACCAAAGAGCATTACCAATACCACTCCTTTGTTTTGATACCGCTGGATTATATCCCAGTACAACGCCTCAACTGCATGTCAATTAAGGACTTCAGAATTTGTTGGTACATGAGTACTTTGTTGTAGGTGGACATTTTATTCAACATCGATTGGTCTAGTTGTTGCTTGTCCATGATCTTTGACTCCAGTCATTATAGCAGTATCGTCTACCTATCCTATCGTGATATAATTCAGGGATATTATTAGTGTATATCAAATAAAGCATTTGACTTTGACAACACACTACCTTACAGTACTTTTGCTCTAACTTCTTCGAGTTCTGAATTAATCTTCCTGCTTCATTTAGATTTATTTGTTATACAGATCCGGTCTGATATTTTACCGACTATAAGGCTAAGGTTAGGTTAGGTTCTATGTGAGTGGAGCCTTCTCGCCGCACCACCTCCACTGCCACCTCCACTGCCACCTCCACTGCCACCTCCTACTTGCAGTCGATCTCCGCCGAGTGGTCGCTGCTGCATCCGCCGTATACGAACCACATTCTGAACCGGCGTTGCGCCGTCGCGTTCGAAGTCATTTGTACCTAAACGAGTGCATCGACAAGTTGTTTGCAATGGAGAATATTTTTGATATGGATACATTTATCAGTGAAATCCAAAAATATCCATGTATATGGGATTACAAATGCGAATCCTACAGCAACAGAATTGAAAACCTTAAAGTAATTGCAAGTCTGTCTTCAGCTGGAATACTTTTTCTCATATTGGTGTCACAACGTTCAATTTTTGGTTTTAAAATTTAGATTGACATTCTAAAGTAATTATAAAATTTTTTGTCATCCTGCCGGAGTTTGCCAAATAAATTATAAAAGTTTCCTTCCCGTCTTCGCGCAACCAAAAGTGGATATATCCAAAGCTATCGTGCCTTCCTACGCCTTCTTCTTCTCCTTCTCAACATAAGATTTCTTCGAAGTCCATATGGACTCTGGCAGATGATACCATAAAATATAGGATATATATCAACACCCTGTGATGTGGTTGAAGTCGCTTCAACTACACGTGCGGTTCATATGACCACAAGTCGACCACAAAAATTTAGCTTGTTCAACCGTAAGAGCCTCCGTACAAGAGCCACATTTTGCGGTCGACCCGACCACAGAATTGCCGTCGCGTTTCGGCGAACTCAAGCTACCCATAAGAAACATTGTACCATACGTATCCGGGCGTTCACTGCAGTCAAAACGGGCATCTGCAGTCTGCTTGCAGTCGATCTCCGCCGAGTGGTCGCGCTGCTGCATCCGCCGTACACAAACCACATTCTTGTGGTCGTATGAACCGCGTTGCGCCGTCGCGTTTGAAGTCTACTGATTACATAATTTAATTGAACAAATTACTCACATTAAAGTAATTGCAAGTCTCTCTTCAGCTGGAAAACTTTTTCTCGTATGGATTCTGGCAGGTGATACCACAAAATATAGGATATATATCAACACCCTGTGATGTGGTTGCAGTCGCTTCAACTACACGTGCGGTTCATATGACCGCAAGTCGACCACAAAAATGTCGCTGGTTCAACCACAAGGTGCAGTTGACGTGACCACATTTTTGTGGTTTTCTCGACTGCAAATATGTGGTCCGTGTATGGCCGCTCTAAGGTGCAGTTAACGTGACCACATTTTTGTGGTTGTCTCGACTGCAAATTATATACGTATCGTTTATTGGACCCATTTATTTTCTTCGTTTCTTCACGTTTGCGACGATCTGCTTGATATAACCTAGTGATGGTAGCGTGTTGTGAATCACAAAATTGCTAAGTATTGCTAAGGTGAGAGCTTATTTAATTTAAATATCTTTTATACCACACCTTCCTAGATGCCTGTGCCACACCGGGAAATATTGCATAACAAACTTTTTTTTTGCTCTAATGCTTTTCCTAAAATATCCCATGGACTTGATCTAATATTGTTCTCTGAAGCCATATTGTTTATAGTTATTGGTTTCAAAATATTGTACCAAAAAGCTACAAACTTATAGGGAACGAGAAAATGGTTGGTCAGGTATAGCGATCATTATAACTTTCCATATTGTAGACACCCGTTTTAATCTCAATGATTCGTTAATAAGGTGAGTTAATTTTATCAATGCTTTGTTCAGGAACTGTTCCAGAATTTAACCCCGTAATTAAAACAAGTCCTGGTCCATCCTTTGGATCAAAAGTATCATTAATTTTTGTGAATTTTTTTTTCGGTATATATAATTCTCTAATAATTGTGGCTTGCATGGTATTAGCTGATAAAAATAAATGAATAGAGTGTTGCGTTATTGGTGATGGCTAGATCCGTTTCTGGACGTTTTGGGAAGGCAGTGTGATCGGAAGGGGAAAAAGGAAGAGATCTGCGAAAATAGAAAAGCGCCCCGTTTTAATTATCCAGTTGCACATGCTTTTGTTTGAAGACGCCATTTTCTATGGAATCCGTTGGTATTTTCGGGAAGTGGATTCCGAGAGATAGCCTAGTAGAATCATACCGAATTTCAGATTAATGCGAGGTTGGGATGTTCGGCCAGGTAATGTATTTTTCATTCTGAATTATTATTCGTGTCCGTTTACAATATGGAGGATATTTTTTATCACAGTTAGTTGGATCTGTATCAGTTGATCCAAAAGTGATATGAGTTGAAAAATTCTTTGTTGAAAATTGGGCAATAACAAAGCTGCTTTGTAGTTTAGCCAGGATTGTTTCAACAGCTTTAATTATAATCCAATCATGCACTGTCCATTCATTCTAATTAAAGTTTAATCGATATACAAGTTTGAGGTTTGAACAATTGAAATTGCTATTTTAGTAGGTAATCATCCGGTTTAATCTAGAGATGTAGCACCTGCTATTATTTTATGGTTCACCTAATCTGAGATTTCATTTGAATTTTCATCAATTTATAATTGGAAATAGTCCAAAATGAATAATTTTTTTATATAATTTACTGTCTACAAACGATACATACATGTGACTATGTTTCAACCCCTCGGAAGGGGTAAATTGAAAAAAGAATTCTCTGAAATGAAAGTTCACGATGTGCTGAGTAATAACAGAAGAAGTTATACTTTTTCAAAGTTATAGAAACCACTCCTTCACTTTTAGCCACTCTAATGTCATTTGGTGAAAATGATAAGGCCCAATTTTAAGTTCTATAATTTTTGTTTAAACTCCTACGGTAATTTCAAAAAAACACCCAATTTTTTCCAAACAATTATATAAAAAATTCAAAACCTCTACTCACAATTAAAATTTGATTGACTTTTTGGGACTAAAAACTAAATTTAATAATTATAGCTGGTGACAATATTATTTTTATCGTTCAACACTACAAAAGCGTTAATAAAATGAAAACAACTGAGGATTAGAGGACAAATTGTCGAATTCGATTTTCTCTGTGAATTTTGGAATATTATCAGACTGAACATTATCACCTCACCCGTACCGTCTATGATTTAATTATCTCAAAGCTGGTGCTTTGCTCACCCCGATAGAAGATTACCGGTAATTGGATAAGCGAATTTGCGTGGTAGAGAGGCCGCTAGTCACTCGGGGACGGTGATCATTTTTCTAATTCGTAACTGGCGCAGTCTATCTAACTACATATATATCGAGTAGACTGTCCTAGCATCATTAACACATCAATTTAACAAATTAGATCATGGAACAATTCATTAGACAATGATATTTTGGTTTTATAACTTAACATTTTGAATATTTCGGGAACAACCATATTTAAAGGCAGGATAAATGACAATGGAACAACAAAAGGGTTTGAAATTACCTAATGGGAAAAGTATTAGAGCAACAATGAGAACGTGCCCAACGGCTTCCATGGAAGTGATTCTCATCCTCACATCACTACATTATGGTGGTGGAAAGTATTGCAGGAAGAACAAGGTAAATGAACACACTACGTAGTTAAAAAACAACCTCCTTACTTCTCAGAAATCAGAAAACCTGGGACATGCCACAAGATGGTATAATGTAAAAGTATAATATTTCAAAGAAATTCGTTACGGCATTGAGCAACAAGAAAGAAAGGGGTCCGAATAATATTACCAGACTTGAAAAGAATGTCATTCAATGGTACACGGACGGCTCAGAAGCAATAGAAGGAACTGGGATAGGAGTGTACGGGCCAAGAACCGAACACTCTGAAAGCTTGGGAAAAATCCCAAGTAAGTATCTTTTAAGCGGAAATTCACGTCATTGAGAAAGGATATAGAAGACGAATGATTATCATAATGTTGAATAGTCAAGCAGCCATTAAGGCATTGAGCTCTTGTGTTATCAGTTCCAAAATGGTGTGAGAATGTCTGGGCAAACTCTATAGGCGAGAACAATATAGTCACCTTACTGGTGATTCCAGGACACACTGGTTAGCTATTAGCTTTCTACCTTCATTTTTCATTTAGATTCTGTAAAAGTTTTCCATAAAAATTGTTTCTGTTTTTGAATATCTACAGCTTCTCAATGTAAAATGATGAGTAGTTTACAAAAAAAACATTATAAACAAAATATCATCAAATACTTGAATAGGTTTATGTTCAATTTTCTCGCGTTAAGAATTAGTTCTTTATTTTTTTCAACGATTTAGCAGTAGCAGATGAAGTGCGGAGGACCAGCCTTCATATCTTCTTGTAAAAGGTAGTCCAGGCGCTTTTGCGTTATTGGCTAGCCGGGTTTTGGAACACTGGACTGCCATTCTCTTTTTCTCTTTCTTCCAAATCTCACTACATCAGTAACATCACATATATTTTCCATTCCTGATTGCTTTTTCGATCCCATGAGGTGAGTCATTATGTTAATGATGTTTGGGCTCTACATTTTTCATATTGCTAGTTATTTTTATTTTCAGTTGTTTCCTGAATAACTTCCAATTAAATAGCCATTGTTGGAGGTTAGCTTGGATCTCACAGTTTTTGCATTTTGACTTTTACGATGTAGTAGATAATTCAGAGATGCCCAAAGTGAACAGACGCTGCGTTGCATCAAAAACGGTTGTTGTGTGATAATTCCAGCGAATAGAGAAATTAGGAGGCGTTCGCCGCTATTTTTATTAATTACATTGAGAATGATCAAAGAGCTGTTCGTGTTTGATAAAAAATCGTTTGCTTTCAACTCTATAAGGTAAACTTTCCAGCAAAAACTACAATGGGCGTATCAGAAGCGTGAAATTAGTAAAACGCAGATATGTCGCATTAAAAATCGATATTAGATAAAAAAAAGACATATAATAAAAGTCTCTACCGAACGTAAGCTGATACTTAGTGACTATTAGAATAATTAAAAGGAGTTAACTAATGGTAAAAATATTTAAATATACGAATTACTTTAAAGTAGGATTTTCGGACTGCGAAAAAAAACCGTTTCAATATATTTAATGAAATAAAACCTCTGGGGGCCTTATAATAGTATATTCTTCAACAAGTGCAGAATGATGGCTATTATTCACGCGGATGGAGTTTCCAAAATGAGCGAGCGCAGCGAGTGTGTTTTGGAATCATCCAAGTGAATAGTAGCCATTCTACACAAGTAAAAGACTATACTTTCTCCACGACTGGAAAGAAAAAACTTCCAGTGAGGTTTGAACATCGATCGTCCGCGCCATAGTCAACCACCACTAGGCTATTGAGCATATTTATAAAAATGTAAAGAGTAAATATATATACTTATATTTTTAATCGGAACCCTTACATTTATAAATGAAATTAATTCCGGGAGGCGTACATATTCACTATCGCTACTGTTGTCCATTTTGTTTCTCTTATGATACGTACAATTATGATTTTATAATTATTTTGACGTTTCAAACGACGCGCTGTCAGAAGCGATTTGCGCTCTTAGGTATTTGACGTTTTAAAGAGACGATTTGATTTATTCATTTTAGCGTGAATTCTGATAATAATAGAATGTGATTGGCTAACGGGAGTGAATTCTTTTTGTTATTCACTGGTGTGAAGAATTTATATCATTATGCAGTTAAATATGTAAAAATAATTTGAGCGTTATTATTTTGTCGTGGAGAAAAGTAATTATAAAATGTTCCTGAACACGAATGTTTCCGTTTGCCGAACCCAAAATATGAGTTCTGACCAAAAAAAAATATTTAGAATAACTAATTGATGAAGCTAAGCACATTTGAACCTTTTTCGACAACAGCCATAAGAAAATCTCAATGGCAACTTTCAAATGCTGTATTTTCTTAAATTGAGAGGAGTTGAAGATATTTTTCATTTCACACTAATAGTATATTCTTCAACGAGTGCAGAATGATTATTATTACTATTATTCACGCGGATGCAGTTTCCAAAACGAGCGAGGGCAGCGAGTGTGTTTTGGAATCATCCAAGTGAATAATAGCCATTCTACACAAGTAAAAGACTATACTTTCTAAACGCCTAAAAAAAAGTTCCAATGAGGATCGAACCCTGATTGTCCGCGCCAGAGTCAACCATTTTTATCACTAGGCTATAGAGCATATTTATTTTTAAAACTATTTTCAATCGAAGCCCTCAAATTTATAAATGAAATTGATTTCTGGAGGCGTACATATTTTAAATCTTCACTATCGCTACGGTTGTCCATTTTTGTTTACTATATAAGACGTAAAATATAATTATATAATTATTTTGACGTTATAAAGTACGCGCCGTCAGAAACGATTTGCGTTATTGGGTGTTTGACGTTTTAAAAGAAACGATTTGATTTATTCATTTTGTCTACGACCACCTAATAATAAGTCAATATTTTACCTCCTAACTAAAGGTATATGCTACCCATATATCAACTGTCGTGAATTATGGTTCATAATACACTGTAGTGTATTATGGTTCATAATTCACGACTAGAGATGGGGGTACAATATGAAATAAACTATTAAATATGTGTATTTTGTTCAGGAAATTTGTTTCTGACATATGTCGTATTTATAAAATATTGTAATTTTTAGTATTGATACTTTTCATAACGATATTTTCCAATATTAAGTATTTTAAAACAATATATTGATAACGGTACGTTGTATTGATACTTTCTACAGGCCCATCTCTATATATGTCAAATTATTTGAAGTAGCTGCCACAACATTTTGAGGTTAATAATATGCCAAATCGCTACTGACTTTTATTTATTAATAAATAAATTAAGTGTCGTGGACAAAGCATAGTATTCTACTCGCAATTTATGGCCATAATTCACTTGGGTGACCCCTCGCCTGCGGCTCGTGACGCAAACGTCACCCATCGTGAATTATGGCTATCATAAATTGCTCGTTTAATAATATACTATTATTCATTTTAGCGTGAATTCTGATAATAATAAAATATGTTTGGCTAACGAGAGTGAATTCTTTTTCAATATTCACTGGTGTGATGAATTTATACCATTATGCTAAATATGTAAAAATAATGTGTGCGTTATTATTTAGTCCTGGAGAAATTATTTTATATAACCTCTAATCAGTACACGTCTGTTTTAACACTAGATAATTCCAACGAATTAATGAAACATTTTCCGCATAGCGGGCATGTGGGAGACTCCAATTTGTGAATTTGGGAATTATATAGAGAATATTTGTAACCGGCTGTAGGGTATAACCGAGTACAAAACGATTGCGATAAGGTGAAGAGGGAGAGCGCCTTTATAATTAGAGACCAGAAAATAGAGATCCCGACCCGGTATCGTGATCTCATATGACTAGTAACATGAAGCTAATCATATCGACCTACTGTTGTATAATAATTATGGAAGATATGAATACTTTTGCAAACTGAAAACCTTTTATTTTTTATGTAGAATTCACGCCATTCATACAATTAGGTAAGTCAAAAATAAAGATCAGATTATGCAGATTATGCAGTCAATGCAGTGAAAAAAAAAACGGACATTAACCAACTTTCATAAGAAAGGAAATAATAGAGTTAACTGTATAAACCCTCACTTCGTGGAATCTACTCATCATATGGTTTTAAATTAAACTAACTGTTTTTAAATGACTCCACAATATATTTACAGATTTTTACAAATATATTGTGGAGTCATTTAAAAACAGTTAGTTTAATTTAAAACCATAAAAGGAAATAATAGTATACCAAGGTGGTGAAGACTATTATTATTGGCCGAGCACCAAAATTATTTCGCGAGCAGCTCCGAGCGAATTAAGTTGCGAGGCTTATAAATGTATTCACCACCGTGGTGTGTATACGATTTTCCCCTACTAGCCAAATTTAAGACAAAAATAAAAAATAATTAACATTATACACTATTTCAATGCTAAAATACTACAGCAGGTATTGCGTTCACAACACAACACCTTGAGTGTTAGAGCTATACACCACAGCGCTCACAAACGCTCCGCGAGAAGCGTTTACCCCGTGGTCTGACAAGTACACTGTCTGTTTTCGCTCCATAGATCATGAACTGACTCCGTTTCACATGGGTAGAACCCAATAGAAGTCTAGAAGTTGCCGTCGTATGCGCGAAGAAGCTGCACATAACAATATCTGAACATCAATATCGGTCAAAGCCTAAGGTTATCAGTCATTTTTGGTTGAGCGCGAATTTTAATCTAATGGCATTTTTATTCGAATGATTTTATCTTTATAGGTAATTTCAAGCAGCAAATACCTATGTTAAAGACAATCTTCTGTGTATTTAAAATTATGTTGCACAAGTTTTTGTTGAACTACTATCACTGGATTCTCAAATTTTTGAATTAGTCCTTAATTGACCCAGGTTGAGATAATAGAAAAAAATATTAACCACTTATACAGCTAGTAGTGGAAAATAGTATATTATACACCAAGATGGTGAAGACTATTATTATTTACTGAGCACCAAGGTGCGAGGTTTACAGATGTCTTCAACACCATGGAGTATATACTATTTTTCCACTACTAGCCAAATTTAAGGCAAAAATTAAAAATATTTCACAACCACACCACGAGAAGCGTTTACTCCGTCGTCTGACTGACAAGTACACTGTCAGTTTTCGATATAATAATCACAAAACAGTCTAACCTATAGAAGTGAAAGTTTATAGGATGACCTTGAATACAAAAATGAGGTTTCAAACCCATCCACCTGAAGCGCTAGTTGCAATTGAGTTGTCGAAACAGGCCTGGCAGCTAAGGCCTTTAGCACGAAAAGAAGAAAAGGTTTTAAAATTCATCATAGCTGTCATATAGTTGTTGTTACCGTTGTCTTTTATAGATTGTTTCCTTTTGCCATTTGCTGCTGTTATTTGTGTTTCAATTAGGTACTGTAAGTGTTATCAAGTGTGATCATTGATCATTCATAATGTTATAATAACTTTATAATGGTTGGAGTGAAGTGTTGCGTTCTTGGGTGTACAGACATTACATCAAAACGCGATAGGTTTCCCATGTTGTTGAATGAATGGGTTGCCTTTATTCGCAATCCAAAACTAAAGGAATTGAGCGCCGAACAGATTTATAAATCCTACAAAGTTTGCAACAGACATTTTGAAACACAATATATTGTTATTAGGACAAAAGTGGGCCTCACTCGCAAAGCTGTTCCTACAATTCTTTCAGGATTGATCAAAAAGTAATGGGAAATACGTAATACTATCACCCTTAGGTATTACTCAGCGCGTGGTTAAATGTAAATTGCATTTAGGAATTCCTAAATTCGTTTCAGGCATTACCTTACTCTAGGAAATGGTTAGTGAAATCGGGAATTAGTAATTCAAATAAAAACTTCCTCTCTAAGTTCCTCGTGGCATTACTTATTCTTTTTTTCTCTTATTTTTTGGGAATCAAACCACAATAATGTCGAAATAAAAAACATTCTTGTGGTTTGATTCCCAAAAAATAAGAAAAAAACAAACTTCCATTAAAAAAAAGCGCTATGAAATAGTTCTGAACCCATCCACTGCGATCGCTGAAATTCTTCTTCCCTTGGTCTGTTTTTCGGCCTCAGCTGCCTTGCCTATTTCGGCAACTCAATTGCAACTAGCGCTTCAGGTGGATGGGTTTGACACCTCATTTTTTCATTCTAGTTAATCCTATTAGACTTTCGCTTCTATAGGTTAGACTGTTTTGTGATAATAATATTATGAATGTACTCGTTATTTCATCATTAATTTTTGGTTGCGAGCGAATTTTACGCCAATAGCTTTTTTATTCAAATATATTTATCTTGAATAGGTAATTTCAAGCAAAGACCATCTCCTGGGTATACAAAATTATGTTGCACAAGTTTTTGTTGAACTACTATTGATAGATTCTCAAAATATTTGAATTAGTCCATTATTGACCTGGGTTAATGATAGAAAAAATTATTTAGCACTAATAAAGAATTTAAACTTCTCGGTTGACTAGAAGGAGCAATAATTGTCAACTTCACAGCTAGTGGTGGAAAATTAGTATATTATACACCAAGGTGGTGGAACCTATTATTATTGACCTAGTACCAAAATTATTTCGCGAGGGGCTTTGTCCATTATCGACATTAGGTAACAATAAAAACCTTATTAACTACTCATAGAGAAATTCACCTTCTCAGTTTTGGAAAATATATATTCTATGTTTATTCACATTCTGAAATACAGGGTGTCCAAGAACTCTCATACCAAACGCAAACTAGGGATACTATAGATGTGATTTTATGTCTATGCTACGTAATTTACCTTTATATTTTATAGAGCGTCGTTTGAATATACCGCTGTTAAGTCAGTTTATCAAGCATATCCCAAAAAACCACTGCCTACAAACTTCAAACTTGCATCACAAGCATTCAACCTGGGAGGGGCAACGGGTAATTTTGGTTGTATTTTTGTGTATTATTTTTTTTGTCAAATTCGCCCGTCACCCATTAAATCTGGTCTAGTTTACTGTCGTCCTCACACTACAGACCGATCTACAGCAAATCGAGCGAAGAAGTCGACCATAAGCCCGGATATTTATTTTATAAGTTGTAACAATGCACATATTGATTTAATTTGTGGTTCATAGTATAGTTTTCAATTTCCAGCTCTATCACTATGCATTTGTTAGTCCAAGCGGCGTCCGCCATGAAAGGTTGGTCTACCAGAATAAGTGGAAAAATAATATTATTAGATACATTTTTTTAGATTCATTTTCTCGTAAAATCGATCTACATAACTTAGGAATTATCTCGGGAATTATTTTTCAGTTAACGATGGCGTTTTGACGAGATAAATACAGAAATTCAAGTCTGGCCTTCCTGTTATTGACCATCCTCAGCACTACCCTCAACAAACTGATTACAACAACAAATTTTCTATAAATATAACAAAAACTGTAAAATAGTAACTTTTCAATTCTACTATTTATATTAATTTTATACATATTAAAGTGTCCTCCAGTGAAAATATTTTGAATTAACTCTTGAAACATATTATTCCATCGCATTCAATTCCATGAAAAATTCCAAATCCAAATTAAAGTTTATCTCACTCAAGCTATTCACAGCAAATTTTCCCAGTAAGCCTCCAGTTTTTCAGGAATTTCACAATCATAATAAATGATTCAATTCATTTGCTTGTTAATATTAAAGTAAACATTTGCTCTCATATTTTTCACACAAACTTATTCAAAATTAAATTCTCCCTATACACACTGTCCGCGCGTGTAAAGACCCTTCCGAATACTTAATCCTCTTATTAAACATCCTAAGGTACTCTATTTTCCGTTTAACCATCACCTTGGTGTCCATGGGAACGGGCGTTGGAAAGAGATGGGATTATAACATTCTCAGTCCAGTAATGGGTAACCCTACGCTCAAAGGTGTTTGCCTGTTTGCTCCTTCTACTGAAATAAACGGATTACTGCTGTTAGGATAGCGATTACACGGAAAGATATTGCACTGAAAACGAGGATCAGGTGACTTGAACTGAGTTAATGTTATATACAAATAGTATTTACCTTTATAATATTAGTAAAATTTTAAAGGTACAAAAAATAGAACCAGGAATTGATTATTTGAAATCAATTAATAATACTTTGAAATTGCTACCACGAAACGTATAATACAATTATTTTTATTAAAGTTTTGTTACTTACTGTCCAGCCATTTGGAATCATACTTCAGTGTTCTCTTGAAACTGTATTCCTTTCTTCCTGTTGTTAAATTGTGTAAGTCGGTTCTGAAAATAACAGTATCTGCTTTTGTAAATTCTGCATTTGTTCCCGAATACAGTCCAGCCAAATCTCCTGGATTGCCTCTTTCCACCCATACAGCGGTGGAATTGTCAGCAGGATCGTAAGGACATTTCGCAATACCCATACCTATACCAGGGACGAAAGTATTCCGAGGCAGATGGGTTAAATTTGACTAAAATAAAAATAAATATCATTAGAAATATGTAAAACTCAAGATTTATCGATATACAAATAAATTCATAGAGGTAACTTTATTTTTTTCCAAAAAACAATAATGGTTCACTCAAGAAGAAACAACTACTTCTTGCGCTATATGTCCCGACTGACATTGAATTACACTTTTAAGTTGAATGGGGTCGGTATGATCTACAAGTTTTAATCAATCATTCTGGTTTGAAATTAGAGCGGACAACATCACCTTGTAGATCGGTTTCGGCATATTTGCGCCTCATCGGTACAAGATAGATATTCTCCGTTCTAGAGCTGGCATTAGTAACACGCTTCACTAAATACAATTTACAGGAAACTGTAATTGAGCCTAATTAAATTTCTATTCGCTTACTATGGGAATAAAATTAATGACGTTGAAACTTTCCGCATAACATCTTATTGCTAGCTTGAATGCAGAAAACAAAAAAAGCAGAAGGTAATGAGGATAAAAAGAGAAATGTGTATGGGAAAATATATATAGCTGTATACAGCAACCTTTTAATTTTCCAACAAGAAATCAAATCTAAGAAATGAAGTGAATTACTCACCCTTGGGAAAGTTGAACAAAAATAAGACAAATCGAAATTCTCAGCTTAGAAGTTTTATAAAAAGGCCTTAAAACGAATTACTGTCTGATTAAAAAAAACACCAGCAAAAAAATTAATCCTATTTATGATTGTGTGTTAGCTAACGAAATATGTTCACAAAAACTTCTACTTCTAGATCCCTTTCCAATGGAAAGCAGCAACTTTAATTCCCTAATGTAACTCAAGGATTTTGTATTATTATATCTATTCGAAACGATAAGGAGGGGAAATCTTTCAAATTCCAAACGAGTGAAAGATATAAATTCGCTAAATATGACTATGGCTGCATTGAAATTTCCAAATGGAAATCATTGAGGGTGAGAGATCAGATACATAAACAGAGAGTAACTTGGCCACTCGGCATCCGCGGCATGCGATTTAAATTTACAATAATGTCAAACTACAATATGTATCGGATAAAG
>CAJUYI010004405.1:0-10566 GCA_910591695.1 Galerucella pusilla
GTGAGTAAACGCAAATGGGATTAGGCTCGGAAGTCACATATTTAGAAATTTACGGACATTGCGTCAGGTATTTAGAATGGCAGCCTTCTGCAAATCAATGTATGTATTTTTGTGAAAACCTAGTTTGGTAAGGCTGTCTTGTAGAGTTTTGGGAATTAGTCCCGTAAATGAAACGATGATCGGTACCACCTCTATCTTCTTTGCATGCCACATCTGTCCTACCTCAATTGCAAGATCGGTGTATTTTGCAATTTTCTCGTTGTATTTGTCTAGAATATTGTTAGCATTGGGTACAGCAATATCCACCAGAAGAACCGAGTTAGCTTTTTTATCCACAACCACAATATCAGACCGGTTATTGGTCACCCGTCTGTCGGTGATAATTGACCTATCGTAGTATAATCTAAAATCAGCATTCTCTAGCACCGAATTCGGATGGTACTTGTAATATGGGGTGTAGGTGTTAACTAATCCAAATTTGTTAGTCAACTTCTGATGGATGATGTTGCAAAATTGATTGTGCCTGCGTAGGTAAGGCTGAACATTCCGACGTAATGTGTTGTATCGTCTCTGTTGTTTGTTGGCACCTTCTGCACTTGTCCGTATCGATGTTTGGATCTTTTATGACAAATTTCTTGTAATTGTTGGTATTAATTACTTGGTCTTGAATTGCCATCATAAATCTTTCTGTTTCTGGAAATAATGTTCTATCAGATAGCCACTTATTTGATGCATCTTTGTCGATATGAGGTTGATTGAGGTCGTGATGATGTCGACCATGAAGCGCTTTCTTGGCCCACTCCACCTGTTTGTCAGAATCTGTAACGATTTCAAGTCTCATATCAGGGCTTACAAGATTTGAGGGGGAATAGTATTTATTATTATTATTATCATTCCAAGTATACACTTGCTGGTAATGTTCACCTATCTCGAGCGTGTGTAAACGCAAATGGGATTAGGCTCGGAAGTCACATATTTAGATATTTATTATTATTATTATTATTATCATTCCAAGTATGCACTAGCCCATCACTTGCTGGTAATGTTCACCTATCCCGAGCGTGTGTAAACGCAAATGGGATTAGGCTTGAAAGTCACATATTTAGAAATTTATGGACAGTGTGACATTATTATTATTATTATCATAATTATTAGTATTTATTACAATAGACAGGAGTTAGTACAATGCATCCATGATACGTTTCGGAAACTTGAACCTATTGAAATGAGGGCTCGGAATATTTAAAACTTAGGTATTCGATTATTCGTTTTGCTATTTTTTCAAATTTGTCAAATATTAGAATAATTGAATGTTCGAATAGTCCATTATTCGACTGGTAGTCTATTGAAATACCGAAAAAGTAGTTTTAAATACTGTATTGTCGAAAAATGATATGTATTGTGTGGAATATATCCAGATGATTTACTACAAATGTGATTAGATTAGCCGTCGTAGTACTTTCTTTCGAAGATCTGTTATTATCTCCCCTATTGGGCTACTCCCGGGAGTTTCTAGTAAGATCCGCACTGTTTTCTTCTCACTTTCGCTATATTTACTCTTTGTCATGACTTTGTAGAGTCTTACCGCAGCAGGTGTTGTGTTTATATCTCCACAGATTTTTTCAAGCTATCTCTTTTAGATTTTCTTATTTTATTGTAGTAGGTGTTTCTCACCTCGGTGTATCTCTGTCAGTCTCCGGTGAGTTTTTCTCTATTAAAAAGGTCCCGGGTTTTATTTTTGGCAAATGTTCATTCCTCCAGGATGTATCTTTTCTGCTTTGTTGCTCTTGAAGAGGGCTGATCGATTCAAATGCATCGATTATTACCCTGTTTAGGTCCTCAAGCACTTTTTCCATATGAGTTGGCTCTTAGTCCTTTCTTCCCTATGAATATGTGCTGGGTTTTCTTCCAGACAGGTGTTGTAGTTGTCCCAATCTATTTTCTTGGCTTTCTTCTGAGGTTTAACTCAGGTGTCTTTCTTTCATACTTTCTTCTGTGATATTACGTGTAACGTGCTGCCAAGTATTATAATGGTAAGTCAGAGTAATATATGATTGATTCACTTGCCCTCGAGCTCTAGCAACACAATATGCATCTCACTTACTAAAGAAAACTCACCTGTTTGTCAGTAAATTATGTTTGATTCTCAATTGGCTCTACAAGCGGCTTGTTGTGCTCTTGCTGGCTACATTAGAATTACAAAATTTACAAGAACCCGATTTTCGCTTATAGGAAAATATAACCAAATTTTGTTATGCTAAGCTATTGTTGAAAAAAGAACACTTTGAGATTGAAAAATAATCAGTTTTTCCAAGTTCCTAATTTTTTAATTTATATTGTTTATATAACTTAACTCAAATGAATCAAAACAAACAACGACGGGCATTTAATTTTTATGACCTTTTATTATTATTTTTTCTTATCCCCAAAACGAACAAATTTAATGGATTAATGCCACGGGTTTTTTTCAAATCGGCAGATTTAAATTGGGTTAAACAAGCAAATAGCTTATATTTTTTGGCACGGATATATAGTCAAATAATCGAGTAACCAACAATTAGAATAGTTGAATTATCGAATTTTGTAAGTAAGCAGAATTCAAATATTCTAATATAATTTCGAGCCCTAATTCAAATACTCTCTGAATGTAGTTAATTTTGTTGCTTGTTTAACAAAGAAATAGTTGTCATGATATCCTGTCTACTTTTTCCTATCTTTTCTGAATACCATGCAAACATATCCAATTTTCGGCACCCTTTGAAAGTTTAATTGAAGATTATTTCTATCATAATATGTTCATTATAAATTAAATAATATAAAATATATTTTAATAAATTAAAATTGTGTGGAAATAGCCCGCCCCTGGACCATTATTTCGCAAACTGAATTGCATTTCTAATCGATTGAAATCAAACAGACAGACAAAAATTGAGGGCGGTTGCTGTAGTCCTAATTATTTATCGATTCTTACACATATTTGCCGAGATTTAATAGTCACATTATCGTGACAAGTTTATTAACGAAAATAATTAGCGCCAAGTATCAATGTCCCAAAGTGAAAGTGATATTATTGAATACTTCTTTTTATTAGGCATACGGTCTTATTAATAAACACGGAGTAACCTAAGACTAACTTTATTCTACGCTTAAACCATTATAAAACTAGTTTGACAGATACGCTATTAATAAACGCATATTAGACCATTATTGGACAAGGAATAGGTTTTTAAATCGTGTTTCACACTGATGGGGTGTGAATGTAAACAGTGAAGGATTTACAAATTTTCAAGGTATAGGCTGAATAGTTTTGCCGCCCTTGCCTCAACAATTGTCATATCATAGGTATACTTTGGCAAGTTTATCTGAAACCGTGAAAGGAATGCAGTCGAAAACATTCGAAATTGCCACATTTAACTATGAAAAAACTGAAGTGCTCACTATGTGGTGATAATAATTAGAAATGGGTCTTTTTATTATTAACAATAATAACAATATGATTAAACGTTAATTTTATAATGTGCTTGTTTCCTTGGATTTATTCTATTAACATTATTTTTTCAATTCATGAATATTAAAAGATGAACACTTTTCCAAATGTGTTATGCGCTTCTTCAAGCTTTGGCAGCGTTGTACGAAAACCATAATGACCACACTCTCCGAATTACGTAATTGGTGATTTGTATCGACCAGCTGACTTCTTATTGGCAAGCGCGTGCGTGTGATCTTCCTTCTCACTTCGTCAATTGACTGATATTGATTTATCCAGTGGCGTTGGTATTGTCAGTGACCTTTGTATTTTCAGTTTTAATTGGTAAAATAGGTACCGTACGCCACTTGTACGTTTGACAGATATGCGCCATGTTTTTCCTCGCCTCTTACCGATGCCGCATAGCTTCAGATAAACTTGCCAAACTATACATTATTTTTACAATGCAACAATTTCGTTGTAATTGCACGTGAAATAATTTTTCGGTATATTTTTGAGCTAATCGAAGCTCAATCATGTATGTGTGATGTAATGGGGTATTCAGTAAATTATTCATTATATTCGAATAAAAATCGAAAAATTATATACAAATCGTCCAGTTCGTAGCCTCCAACCAGTGGTAAGACTGGTATGTATAGGTTGTTAGTGGGAATAAGAGGGGCATAATTATTTTTTACAATTTCGCTCTTTTCACTCATAAAAAGTGTGGGCAAAGAGCGCAGAGACGAGAGGCCGATTACTGGTTGAGGAGCGGCGAACTAGCTGTTTCACTCTAGAATATGGAAGTTTGCTACTCTCGGAATGTGCAATGACAAGTGAGAGAGAAAAGTCATCGACAAAATTTGTTGCAGACTTCTATCTGTAAGACATCAGAAAACCGTTATAGAAAAATCTTTTTGATTTCTATGAGGTAAAAAAATAGTCCTTCCCCAAATTTGCCGCCTCCAAAATCTGCCGCCCTAGGCTCGAGCCTACTCAGCCTGCTGGTAAATCCGCCACTGAATGTAAACCCATTTTTCACAAGCTCCTCGTTAATTAATTTCCACGCAGCATCATTCTTGGTTGATTTTGTGTCAATCTTATGTTTTTCAAAACAGTGCAGAAGAATAATTGTTTCCCTCCTTTCCTATTTTGCAGCTGAGGTGTTGCTGCTACAGGATGGAGTTCCGGGTCCTGGCACATTAGTGCTACATAAGGTTTGTGAATTCTGCTGTGTTGTTGCTTGAACTGATATTTCCTCTTAAGCATTTTCTTGAATACGAAACATATAATTTAGTTCCATTAGATTCACACAGTATTACTTGAATTTTAATTAGAAAATCAGAGAAGCAGATGTTGTCACTTATCTGTTTCATTGAACATATAATACTTGTCTTCAATTTGAATTATATTGTTTGTACAGGACATCATTATATATTGTAATGTAATACGATATAAGAAATTGAAGAAGGAAGCAAATAAATGCTGTATAAACAAAAAAAGACAATGGATTGACATGCAAATGGAAGATCTGGAGAGGACAGTGGAAGACTATTCGGATACAAAAAATCACAAAATAAAAGATATAAAGTACCTGCAAAAATAGAAAAAAAATCCAACAAAATGCCAAAGCTATAGATGTATAACACTGCTCAACACAACTTACAAATTACTCACAACACTCATACGACGAAAGTTAGCTAGATACGCTGAAAGAACAATTGGACTATACCAACATGGATTTCGGGAAAATAGGTCGACCACAGAAGCCATACACATTGTAACACAGACAATAGAAAAATGCTACGAGCATGGTATAGACTTACATGTAATATTTATAGATTTCAAACAAGCATTTGACAGTGTCTCCCGAAGTAAACTATTACAGGATATGAAAGAGTTGGCAATACCATCAAAGCTGATCAGATTAACAAAAATGTCTATGAAACAATCAAAGGCAAGAGTAATAACAAAAGATGGAGTAACGGAAGAAATCTCGATTGAAACAGGAGTAAGACAAGGAGACGCCACACTCTTCAACATTGCTTTAGACGGTGCAGTAAGGCAGACTGAAATAAGTCGAACAATTGCGCAAGGTAGTAGCATATGCCGATAATATAGCGTTAATGACAACAGACAAGAGAAGCATGGAAAACGCATTGTTAACTCTCATCAGAGAAGCAGGGAAAAGAGGATTACAAATTAACGAAGAGAAGACAAAATATCTCATATGCTCAAGAAAAGAGAAACCGAACATAAAAGAGATAAGAACAGGGGAAAATTGTCTCGAAAAAGTGTCAGTCTTTAAATACCTAGGGGTAATTATTACTTACCAGCAATAACAATCGAAGCGAGGAAATAACCCAGCGAATACTGATGAGCAATAACATGTTTTGGAAGTACAAAAAAATACTGAAAGATGGAAATTTGAGTAAACAAACAAGGCTGAAAGTATATAAAGCGTCAATACGCCCAATTGTAACATATGCAGCGGAAGCCATGTGCCTTACAGACAAGGACATAGAAAAACTAAAAATATTTGAAAGGAAAATCATACGAAGAATCAACGGATCAGTACAGGAGCCTATACAATAATGAGATTGAAGATATTTTAGAAGGAGAAGATATCGTTAATGTAATTAAAGCCCAAAGACTACGGTGGTGGGGACACATTCACCACAGACAAAAAGAGGAGCTAATAAGAAAAATCACTACGTGGACACCACAAACAACAAGACCAAGGGTAAGGCCAAAAGAAAAATGGGGAAATCAAATAATCAATGACATTAGAACTCTTGATATTAGAAACTGGAATAAACTTTGCCAGGACAGAAAGAAGTGGAGTTAAATTGTAGACAATGCAAAAAAAACAGAAAACAATAAAGAAGAAGAGATCTCATATAACAAGGCGGAGTGATTCACCGCAATAAAGGTATCTAAGAGCTCCAAGATGGAGCGCTAATCATTTCTACTGAAATGTAAAGGCTAATATATAATACGATAGTTTGGAAAAAGAATGCAAAAACAAAAAGTGAATAAGGCGGCAAACTGAACTAACCTACAAATAAACTAGTGCGCAAGTCGGATACTTTTCATTCTACTCGATTGACAAAGGAGGACGTCGAATAATATTATTCTATGTTTTCGAACGGTCGATACAACGTTGCCAAACTTTGCCTACTCATTCATTTCTGTCTGGCTCTAGCTATCACGTCCAATGGATAGGACCTTGACAGCACCACTACTATCAGTCCACTCACTGTACACTGTCCTACCAATTATCCTCCTTTTACACTCTCTTGCCCCTTTCACATTACCCATTAATCTCCCCAGCTATACTGCCCTACTTTCGCCCTCTGTGCAGCTTTCAACATATGAATTTTGAAGGATTATTGGCTATCCAATCACACCACCTCTTCTATCCGAATTTTCCTTGCCTTCACTATCACCCCCACTTCCCTTGCCTTGATTCGCTCCTTCACCAGTAGCCCCACCGTCTTATCTTCGCATTATTCGCATTATCTTCTCCACAATCTTTCTATACATCCTATCCGCCTTTCTTTTCTGTTAAATCATCTCTTTTAATTGCTGCCAACCACATTTCTCTACGCTTCTTACTTAATTTATTCTTGTGCACCAAAAAAGTGCTCTTTAAAACAGCTGGGACAACAAAAAAGCTTATCTGGTCTGGGTTTGAACGGATACCACAACCGACGACAAAGAAGTTGTTGACATATTTCCACTTCTTAAATCCTTGAACACAAATGCATATATGCATATACCCAGCTCAAAAGTTTTATAAAGTTAAATTTTTTATTGTCTATTATTAATATCGAGACATCACATCAAAATAAAAGCATTCATTCCATAATGATTTGCCGTTTATTAACTGTTTGATATTTGAAACCCACTTAATAGTTATTTACGTAACTAGTTATGAAAAGAGCGATATTGTTCAACAAGCGTAATATTTGCCAAAACGAGCGCTAGCGAGTTTTGCAAATTACGCGAGTTGAACAATGTTGCTCTCTTCCTAACGTGTGACAACGTTTTATCTGATTCCGCGCTTTTATAGTATTTAATAAAATCTTCAATTACAATGGTAATATGAAAGTGGATTCAAATGGTGTTACAAGTATTGTTACTATGAAGTATTCACCCAGAAAATTGACTTACTTTAAATAACTGTCCTTAATAATGTTGTTTCTAATGTTTAAAAATCTTAAAATACTATTGCATCAAAATAATGGGGTAATTGTCAGGTTAAATAATGAAATAATTGTCAGTTTTGACAGTACCGTCAGGACCTAATTCATAAATTATTCTTTGAAACCCAAACAGTTACGTAAAGTTTTTACATAACTACTTTTCATAACTGATATATGAAGGTTATGAAAAATATGACTTTACCTAATGTCAAGGAGTGACTTAAAGTGTCACATTTGATAGCTGAATTAGATAAATATATTAGGCGTCATTGGTCAGTTTTTTTTAAAGGAAACCAGGGTGGGTACTGATTGCTCTTCATACATTTGAGTATAGGTTTTTGTATTTTATCTGCTCCTGGAGATACCCAGCTAAAGCATCGCTTGAATTAAAATATCTTGTCAGCTAAGATTCGTTAACATTTTTTCACTACCTCTTCAGCATCACGATGTAAATGTGTTCCTAGGAAAGTATCACTTAAAGATTTCTCGTTATCAGCACAAGCCAACGAACGCCACATTGTAATACAACAAAAAACACTTAACAATAAACACTTTGGAAAACTAAGTAAAACTAAAACTAACGTTACGAAAGTTAAATCTATTCAACAGGTATAAACTTAATAAATATCAAGTAGGATTAGCAGCGACCTAGTCTTATAATATCTATGGATAATAGGGTACAAGCACAAATTTTGCTATTGGTGGGAATTTACGCTTTATAAGGTCTCCTAACACCTTGCATGTCTATTTTTCCAAAAAAATATAAACTTTACTTCTAAAACGACTTCAAAAATCATAAAATTTGAAAGTCCGCCAAAACGCGCTTTACTTCATAAAGATAGCTGCCCCATGGAGTGACGTCGTTAAATTTGTTGACGTTCATAAATTCGAGCGGCATAAATGAGTCTGCTTTGGGAAGTTATCAGATTGTGCTTTTACAAAATCTTCACTAGCCATATCTTTACTCACAAAATATCAAAGAATCGTTACTGAACTAGTAAATAAAATATTTTCTCCTGAAAGTTTTAAAATATCCTCGGAAATATCAAATATTTATGTCCACTTTCCACTTTACGTTGACCTTTAGAAATAAAAAAGCACAGATAAACACGTAATGGTCTCAAACAAACATATAAATGATAATTTTACGTCGATGAAGCAATTAATAGTTAATTTAAATACAATATAAACACAAAACTACACAGAACCTAATGCAATACCGGCCATATTGACAAAAGTAATCACATGGTATGGCATCACACGTATCATCGGTAGCGTTCGGAAATCCTCGGGTGGTGGTCGGAAACTGCAATGAAATTTGAATTTTATTTTAAAATTTGGAAGTAATTTCCAATGGAAACTGGTTCATTTCCTATTATTAGTTATTTTTGATATCAACTTTACTATTACAACTTAATATCCAAGCAAAATACGAAATATGCGTTACTCTATTTGGAATATTTTATGGCATGAGTGATAATAAGGGTTCAATCGCAGTCAAAAGCCAACGACATTATTTACATAACTATACATTATCAATATTTTTACAAATTGTTTTTCAAACTATCTTTAACAAATTCCATATCAATTTATCCTCAGCGTACGATATTATATTGGTTTGTTTGATTCACAAGCATTTGAATATTTGTTTACTAATCCAGTTTACCAACTGAGTACATATCAATAATAGAATCTATTCAATAATAACATAATAGTTTAAACATCTGTGGTTTTTGTTATTAGTTGATTATCTTTTTATGTTCTGCAAGCTTTCTTTTGTGTAGGCGCGGTTTGTTAACCCAATTTTTTTTTAAATATTGTATAACGAACTACGACGCTAAATATACCGGGGTAAAATGTTGTTGGCTAATAATTTATACGGGGTGTGACATTTCGTAACTTGAAACAAACATACCACGATAACGAATATAATATGATGGAGATGATTGTCTTTATATTGTTTGTTGAAATAGGGAGTGGTATATTGTTTTACGGAAAAGTTTGCAACTCGGCTGGTAAACTGTTTTCTAACTGAAACACTATACTTTTTCTTCAACCCCGTTTAAATAATGCGCCGGATGTCGTCTTGTGGACGTCTTCCGGGATCCAGAGCGAGGCCTTGGTAAGCTTAGGGAGCCCATCCACACTGACGACCGCTAGTGATGCCTCCTCCCACGGCTTAATGTTTTTTGTGTTTACTGTATGCGTACCTTGTTCAAGAAAATTTTTTTTAGTTAATAATAGAAACTAAATTCATTTTGAACAGATTCCCAAAATTTTAAATTTTTCCGCAAACGTTAAACCCTCAAATTAATTAAAGAAATACGGATTGAACAAAAACGGGGGCGTGGTTACCTGTGACGTCACACTGCATATGCTATACCTAACGTTTGAAACGCCGCGAGTCGAGAGCTGTGTTTTGTATAATATGTTGTAAGAAAAAAAACGCTGGACTGTTGACCGTACCTACTGTTTCGTTATTTTATTGTGAAGGGAGTGAGAGAAAAGTGGTAAATGAATAATATTTGATTCCCGACTGTCCTAACACATCCAAGAATGCACCAGAAAAATATGTATACATTAAAACAGTGAGCAGTGGAACAGTTAAATTAAAATCTTGAGTAGTACCGAGATTGTTTGACTGTCTAAAAAATAGAGTAACAATGCATAGTTCAAAACCACGGTCATAGTTTTTACAAGTTAATCTCAGAAAATAGAGCCTCTGATGATGATAGAGTAGAGGAAGAAAATCAAATGGATATCACACGAATAGAACCTATATCTCGGGAAATAGGGGTTCAGGCTTGAATTAAGGCTTATGTACGTTCCAAAGCGATTCAACGCGGGTGCGAGGGGTTTTATATATGGAAAATGGCTAAAAAGAGAAAATGC
>CAJUYI010004406.1:0-18683 GCA_910591695.1 Galerucella pusilla
TTTAACATTTCTGGTGTTACTGTTTGAAACGCTCTCCTTATCATATCCTTCATGTTCTCAGGAGTGGTTGGCTCTGTATTGTAGACAATACTTTTTATGTAACCCTAAAGAGAATAGTCTAATGGCGTCAAGCATGGGAACCTTGCCGGCCAAAGATAAGGACCCCCTCGCCCAATCCATTTTTGTGGAAAAATATTGTTCAGGTAACGCCTGACAATTACACTGTAATCAACAGACGCACCATCCAACTGCAACCACATTTTTTGTCCTGTAGCTAGTGGTACGTCATCTAAAAGTTCGGGTAGTTTGTTACGTGAAAATTTACGAAATTTTGAAGTATTAAAAACTTTCCATCGGAGTATCATGTCATAGGTAACTAGATGTCAGCAAATAATTGAATATTAAAAAACAAATTTAAAATTTCTCGAGAACTATCAGAGTTAGATATAGGCAACCCTAATACCTACTGAAAGGTAATAAATTCCCACGCTTAACAGACCCAACAGATACAGGGTGTTCCATTTAAATTAAGCCAGAAATTCATGTATTAAATGGTTAGTGTTATACTGTCATATTAAAAACACCCTGTATATGATAGCATACCAGTAAATATTGGAAACAGAGTGTTAAAAGCTTCTAGTGAGATGGTGTAAAGCAAATGTGGTTATTCGTTTTTATTTTGAAGTTATTGTATTTTTTCGGAGGGTCTACAAATGATGTAAAATCGATTTATCCTGGAAACTGAACTATAGATAGGTATAGGGAAATGTTAATGAACTTACATTATTTTCAATAGTACAATTCAAAAATGTGATAAAATACAGGGTGTTCCATTTAAAGGAACCTAACTTTGATACGGCACGCTTTTTTGGAGCACCCTGTATATTCCAAAATATTTTTAAATTATAGTCCTAAGTAATCTACTTAATTCTACGTCTTATTTTTTCTAATTATATTTGCCGTTAAGACGCCAGAGAATAGTTCGTTCTTAGTGCCCCACCCTGTATACCGTCCCGTCTCGTAGGGCTCGGGGAGGAACAGCCACTCAGCTCCCACAGCTCCATGTTGGGAAAACAACCGCTGATATTGGTTATTAAAATTACCTAAAATGCCATCGTATTGTAGTAAGCAATGAGAAGAGGAAAAGGATACGATATCTTTTTTTCGAATTTCGACTGTTTCAACCAAGCAAAATGACTATATAATTGTTCTTTCTGTGAACCTAAATCTGTTGCTTTTGAATAGCATTACTCCTCTGTTAATTGCCTTCTACGTCGTCTAATATTTTAATTATTATTTAATTCAATTCAGAGACAGGTTTACTGACTGCGCCATGTGTTATTCGTAAAGTTTTTATTATTCAAATATAATATATAACATTGTTCTACAAAATAATCTGACAATCAACTTACGTACTCCACATGTTAAAACACACAAACCTATAGGGGGACCCAACACAATATGGTCGACCTGTCCAAGTCAGGTGTTGTGGAATGGTCTATTATACAATAATTACAAACGTAGACTAGGCATATATAGGAACAAATTATCCTTAAAAATGATATAATACACTCACGGACAAAATTATTGCATATTTTATTTTAGGTCTATTTCTTTTTCCTTAAGCACTTTTGTGATTTCGGTTGCTAAATCTGTTACATTGGAGTGTTCTACGTATTTTGCAATTTATTACAGATAGAGTAATGTATAGACATAGCTTTTATAACTGAATAAGCGATAACGTTAAATTAGCGGAAAACTATAAATGTAGCATAGTGTGCCTTGACGACTAAACCAGTGGTTTCCCTTTATTTAGCGTTGTCAGAATGACATTTTCAGTGCATTATTTCTTCAATCTGTAGTTTCAGTTAGTAAAATGCCTCGTTTAAATGAGTTAGTCTCGGTTAAAATTGTTTGTTTAATCAATGAGGGGTACAGTCAAGAAGACATTGCTCAGAGATTGAATGTCCATCAATCGACTGTTTCTCGCGTACTAAAACGTTACAATGAGACTGGAGGATACAAAAGGCGGCCTGTTCAAGGACGTAAAAGATGTACAACGCCAAGGGACGAGCAATATTTAAGAATTCAATCTTTGCGAAATCGTACACTTACTGCTCCGCATCTAAAAAATCAATTACTAAATGCAAGTCAATGTTTCTACCAAAACAATAATGAGACTTAAGGAGGTCGATTTAAAGCCAATACGTCCTGCTAGAGTTCCTCGGCTTCTTCCACGCCATAAAATCGGACGGTTACAATTTGCAAGAGCACATGCTTACTGGAATGAACTTCAATTGGGAAAAGTTCTTTTTACAGACGAAACAAGAATACAATTATGGAAACCTGATGGACGTAGTCGTAGAGACGTAGGCCAGGATAACGTTTCGCAGAATGTAATCTTGCACATAATCTTAGCTTTGGTGGTGGTTCCATTATGCTATGGGCTGGCATTTCTTTGGAGAGTCGCACGGAGCTCATTGAAGTGAATTTGAGGATGAATGCTGACTGACATACGCAACATCCTTGCAGAACATGTTATACCATATGTCGGCTTTATTGGATATGATAACTTTGTGCTAATGCACGATAATGCCCTTGCCCATGCCGCAAGAACAGTAAACCATTACATTAAGGATGTCGGGATTGTGAAGATAGAGTGGCCACCATACAGTCCTGACGCAAATCCCATAGAACATGTATGGGACGTCCTAAAAAGAGATATTCGAGCACGGAATCCAGCTCCTAACTCAATTGCAGAATTGAGGATTGCTGCACAGGAAGAATGGAATCGAATACCTCAAGAAACCATCAAAGATCTTTTGCGCAGCATGCCTAGGAGGATGCAGGCTATCGTTCGAGCTAGAGGAGGAAATACTAAGTACTGAATTGTTATAATTTTGTCTTAAACTAATGTATCGTGTCCATGTTGTTCTTTCCTAATTAAACGTTATTATCAAAAACAGGCCACTTCACTAATTTCTTCACGAATCTGTTGTAAAGATTAAATATGTAATTAATTTGATAAATAATAACGTAAAAGACTCTAATGTAACAGATTTATCAACCGAAATCACAAAAGTGATGAAGGGAAAAGAAGTAAAGACCTAAAATAAAATGCAATAATTTTGTCCGTGAGTGTAAATAAAAAACTAACATCAGTTAAACTATAGTTATTCTATTCAGTCAACTATTCTTTAAAAAAAAAAACAGAACGGTGGGGGAAGAGAGAACGTCCTTTTATACACAATAGACGATTTTTTCTTGCTTGTACCAGGCCTAATTCGGGAACCTCGACTGTATTATGCGTATCAGATATAATCTTTCATTCCACAGAATAGTACAATATCTCATCCATTCATAAGGAGGTTAGGGGTTTAAAGCAGTTCTAAAAATCACCACATCCGTAACGCAATGCGCATGTGCAGAAGCGTTACGTTACGTGAAACGTATCAATCCGTCACACGTACCTAACGTACGTATTTCTTTATTGTGTTCCGTGTTCACGTTTTTCTACGACAAAAGTGATGTGTGCTCGAAAATCATAACCTTAATAGCTGTATTCTTTTTACCAGTCGACTGACTCACTTGTAAGAATAATTAAGACAAAGTGAGCTGATATGAAGTAAGATAAATTGAGACACATTTATATCTAAAAAGAATCCATGACAGTCACGGATCACAATTATAACACAACCTCTAATGTTTATACCTCGGATTATACCACAAAAATTTAGTTTATACAAAAATTTTTATTTTCAACAGGCAATGGTTCCTGAAAGTGCCATAAATGCCACTTCTTAATTAAAAGAACATTAACCACACTTTTAAGATAGATGTGACATCAACAAATATCTGGTACAGATCGCAAAAAGTTTTCAACTCACTTCATGCTCACTTCTAAGTTCTATAAAAAGCTAGCTCAATTGGGGTAAGGGGGGAAGAAATTTTCTTAGTTAGTCTCACTTTGTACTCAACTCGAGCCATATTGAAAGAACATATACTTTTTACTAATTTACTGAGACTAACTGAGTGACTCAGTTAATCTCAGGTAAACGTGGTAAAAAGAATACAGCTATTGTCTATGATCAAGATAATAGTCTCACTATTTTTTTAGGCTAAAAATTGAAACACATGAATGGTTACGTTACGTATAAGGATAAGTGATCTATTTGAAGAACTGCTTTATGTCCCCATTTAAGTCCAACTTTTACTTTCAGCATAAACGAATAAACCATAGACAACTGGAATAACCACAAGATGTGTGTTATGTGCGGTTTAATACAGCCCATATTTCTGGTCGGCTTCGTAAGTTGAAAACGACAAGTAGGTACTCCTACTAGGTATACCATAGTATACCAAGAAAAAATCGCCTCATTGTATACAGAATTTAACAAAATGTATGAGTAATACCAAGAATATTCAACAACTGACAAGAATCAAATCCCGGCGAAATTATTTTGATGTTGAAGAGGTCGAAATAAATGTCCTTGGACTGAGAATCATAATAAATTTTTTCCAGCTGTACTCGAATCACACCCGAGAAAAAGTGTTTTAGCTTAAAGTTATTCTTTATAAAATGAATTATATAGGTTTTTCTATTAGTAACTATATCTGCAATTTTTTTAGACGGGAAATAGATCATTTAAAAAATTAATTTCAACCCACAAGCAAACTCTTATCTAATTTGAGTCTGTAAACACCGTAAGCAAGAGGCCTACATGTAATTGACATAACATAAGAGAACTAATTTCAAAGGCATCTTCAGCAGATTCTTTTTTTTCCGCTTTTTGTCAGTTGCTGTTTTCGTTGTCAATATCCACTAATAAACTATCATAAATACTACAATTAATATTCTGATATTCATAGTAAGCTTTGTGTAACAAATCCAATGGTACTTCTTTTATGATATTTTGTTCCCATAAGGATGATGGCACTATACCGTTTTCTAAAGCATAAAAAGTTGGTATCAAATGCATATATTTCATTTTCCTCCTGTATTTGCTCGTTTTATAGTTGGAATTGTGAATCCACGTACCACGCGATGCTAAACCTTTTTCGATCATCTTGTCATTGATTGAAACAACACTAGAGTCACTAACACCGAACAGGGTAACGTGCAACACTTTTTCTTGGGAATCGATTTCAGTTATTTTCGCTAACAGTCGTTTTCCAGACGTTAACATTAAAAATTCGTGTAGATCTGCTTGCGTCCATGGTTCTTTACAATCTAAAAATATATTCATGTTAGAATTTGAAGACTCGCAGGATGATTTGGTAGAGTTTCCAAAAAAACAGCCCACCTCCAGTGCCGTAGCGTGGGTTTTTGCCGCCAGGGGTCGACCGGAAATTCACCCCCTTCATTTTAATCGTTATTTTAAAGTTTAAGTATTTTGTTCACAACTATATTATAATGTTTACCTTTTACGTGGTTTTAAATATTTAATTTTAGTATTTGTTGTTAAGACATACATCATCTGTGAAAATCTCACCTGTTTAACTATAACGGCTTATGAGATACAGCCTGGTAACAGACGGACGGACGCACAGCGACTTCTTAGTAATAGAGTTAGGGCAATATGTATGTAGTATCACAAGTAATATTAAGAAGGCGCATGGATTTGGGGCACTTAAAAAAAAATGAAAATATTAAATAATAGAAATGACAATCAATAATTGGATACACCCTTCCCCTTCTTGAATAACTTTATGTGTGCGTTATAAAGTATTGGATATTTTTCAAAAAGGGGATGGGTGAATCCAATGAATGATTGTCAATCATATTAGATAATAGTATCACTTTTTGGAGGGTAGAAAGCCATACACCTCCTTGATATTACTTGGGAGTCTATATATGTTTTAATGTGGAACCATGATTCGACAAATTTACCTTTGGCTTGATAAGAGATGTACAGATTACACTTTAACCTGTTTAATGATTCATGAGAGGAACATTGTTATGGTAATTTGATTCCGTTTCTAAAACGACCCACTATAACATTCATGCATGAATATAGTCTGTGGTAATTTACCTAACTATTGTTCAGCGAGGACATAATATATACAGATTGTATGTAACAGAGTTAAAGTATGTTCATACCAAATACTAGTGAAATGACTAGACTAGATTATAAAATACAAAATATTTCAGTACCTTGCAATTAATATTGGGGTGAATTTACAAGGAATGGTAAATTTCAATTGTTGCTAAATATGTTCAATAGGATTAAATATAACAATGGTATGGTGGAAGCTTTAAAACTGTTTACCCCAAATCTTTGTATACTTATCAACAATTTAATTTAAAAAAAAATCAATGTTTTTGCATATATTTTGAGGAATTAGCTTCAACCACTACCTACTATGGCATTGAAGGTATGTTAGAAAATAGCTTGTTTTTAAACCAATCTTCAAATCATTCTGCTTGGTAATCCAAAAAAGACATTTTTATGTTCCTAACAGTCATATAAAGTGCATTTGATATTTAGCCTTGTTTGGATCTTGTAAGTAAAATTGTAGTCTTTTTAACTCTTATTTTGATGGCGCTTTTGTTTTGCAATTATCATTTGAGTTTAGGTATCCAATATAGGTAACTAATTTTTTAAATTCATCATTTGCTTACAGAATTGCACATAATGTTAGTTTGTTATGTTTATCCTTGAAAAATTTGATTTAGTCACTTCACTATAAGTATGAACAAACTTTACTAAATTGGGTTTTTTAAAAAGAGACCAAAATTATAGATTTAAACTCAAGGTTTTCAGAATTTTGAATTTCCAAATTAACAATGAAACAATATAGAGTTTTTAGTTACCCATTTAAATGAAAAAATGTCAATGTTTCACATATATTTTATAGAATTTTTCCACTCAAATTCACAGTATAAGGGAAAGGTTAGTTATTAACTTTTGAAAAAAAAATCATAAAATCTTCTGCATTAAAACCTATGTATGTAGGTACAATGGGGGTGACATTCATCAAGATCAAAAAGATTTATTGTGCCATGTTTCTTCTACTTAGTTCCTGAGGAAAGTCAACCAGAACTAGTAGTTAGACCTATTCTCAGAAGAAATTTTATGATATCCACAGACTTTAGTTTAGGTAAGCCTTTCTCTTATATCCAGTAGTCTCCTAGGAGCACTAGGATTCTGTATTGATATGCATCTCACAAGTATGTGAATGGAGGACTCTTCTTCCATTCCACATAATCCACATTCTTATTGATCCACTAGTTTGATCTTTTTGAGGTATCCATTCAGGTGGTAGTGTCCTGTTAGGACATCTATCAAATCTCCAGTCCTCAAAAGAGTGTTTCCTCTCTTTGATAGTTCATCTGCTATTTCATTTCCTTCTATTCCAGTGTGTCTTGGAACCCACAGTAAGGGGACAATGTTGATCTAGCCTAGTTCATTGAATTTTTATAGGCATTCCCATACCGTTTTAGAACTGATTACACAATTTACACAAGAGCCCTGTGCTTTTATGACTGCTTCAATATCCTATATGATAATCCTTTGCTTTCTTTATCTCTTATCAATACTGCACTGTACACACTTTCAGAGTGTTTGGTTTCTGGTCTTTTACTCCTATCCCAGTTCCTTCTATTGCCTTAAAGCTATTTAAAACTTTAAATGCAAATTAGATATTGAAATTCCAAGGTTATCAAATTTTTAATGACAAATAAGTTACTGTTTATTATGGACACTGGTCAACACCTAAATAATTTTTTTTTTAAATATTCAATTTGGTCAAAAATAAGAAGAATTTTCCTTATGGGTACATTTCATATTTTCTGATATCATATAACTTTTGTGATTCCTATACTTATTTTAGGTTTTTAGATCATACAGAACTTTTTATGAACCTTTTTTTCAAAAAAATTAATAAAAAACTTAATTTTGTGTGGAACAAATTCCATTGATTTTATTTGATAATTGTGGTAATATTTTCAGTGGAGGCTGAAACAATTAATTTGTATTTCAAGTTTATTACTTACTAAATGGTACAATTTCTGCTAATGTTGCTCTTATTGCAAATCTTCGTACAGTTTTATGATCTTTAAAAATATAAAATATATCTTCCAATGTAACATTGATAATCTGGCCATAATCTATTAGAAAAACACGTACTTTTGTTCTATGATGAAGAAGCACAGGTAAAATAGTTGCTCTATAATAGACAGAATTTCTAGATACTATACAGGTTGCATATTTTTGTATGTGATATTCTGACATTAATATTTTTTTAGTTTTGTAGTAGTTTGTTAAATATTGTTCGAATAGTTGTCTCTCCTTTATATGTATCATTAACCAAAACTTGGAAGGATCATATACATTATCAATTATAACATGGTATACATTATTTAGCTTTACTGATTCTATAGAGTACGGAATATCTGTTACAATCTCCGTCATTTCAGTATTTTCTTCCATTTTTTTACTTTACCATTGTAGTAGTTTCACTTCACACATAGAACCAAAGCTTTACTTTACCTCAGAAGAATTTATAGAAATGCACATTCAGTATTTTCTAGTCCTGCAAAATGCTCTGTAGTCAATTAATTCTTAAGAATAATTACTCGTCATTCAATGCATACCAAACAGGCTAGAAATTAATATCATGTCGATTCTGACAATGTGGACATTTCTATATATCTCTTATCTATGCACAAAGATTATAGATCACCACACGTTCATGATAAAATTATATTCTATTTACTTCCAAATATCCAAATAACCATAAACAAACAAAACAAATTTTGTTGTCCAAAGAAAGAAGAAGAAGATCCATGGATCAGGGTCATAGAATATTTTATTTTGTCGATGGTTCTTCTCTTTGGCATCTACCTAGATTTTTTCGACCTTAGTCAATGCATGCAATGCACCAAAACCATAGAGAAATATAATATTATTTTGTCTATGACCAAAACTACGTACCGTACGTACGTACCGTACGTACTTAATCATATGATATGCATATGATGCATGTCCTCTAGGTTGGAGGTGGCAGGTGGCTACGGGAATGAGAGTGTGAATGAGTGAAGTTAAGATTAAGGCCCTTTTTTCTTCCAAAGGTTGTTTATTTCTAGCTCAGGATACTGTAGTGAAACCGTCGAGTTTGCTTGGAAAATATATAAATACAGAAATAGCTTTTAATTTTTCGGTTCTGGCGTTTTCCATTGGCATGCACTTAGTTGGCACCAAGTTCGAGCGTACTCTACACCAGTGTACCGATATTTTGCACTGAGTGCAGGGTCAATGGAACACAGAAAAGTTGTCAGTTGTCATTCGTCAAATCAAGTTGGTTGTTTTGTGGTGGTTTTTGTTGTTTTGATTAAAAGCAGGTGCAGTTTTATGTATCCTCATCTAGTTGTTTTATTATTTAACATTAAAAATAATGAGAACATTCTTATTAAAAGTACATTGAGAGATTTTTCATTTCCTAAAACAACTTAATACTTCCAATCACGGGTTCAGTATTTGTAAAATACTCTACTTTTTACTATAATATCCAGTGAAAAATAAATAATAAATAAACTACTGTTTTTCTTTCGAATTCGCAGCGTTCATCATTCGCCGCCATTTTGCACTCTTGCACTATACTCGAAACTACCTCCTGAGCAGTTGCCGAAAAAACTGCACTCAGTGCACATTCGATTGCACTAGTTTTCCAATGGAATATGAAATACTGGTGCAGTGCAGCCAATGGAACACAAATTAAGCACTGAGTTCAGATTCAGTGCACCCTAGTTTTGTCGATGGAAAACGCTAATAGATAAACAACATATTATCTTTGCTTTGCACTGAAACTATGAATTAATTTTTAATTGTCGTTAAAAAACTCCTTACCTGCTTACTTCACGATTTCTCCGCAAGATGCCACTAAAGTACCAGGAATTCAACCAATCATGTGTGTGCTACTATGATTCAGAAACGTTGATTGGTCCAATTGAAATGCAGATGCATTTAACATCAAATTAACCGTTTCCTATGAATGGCGTGTTTTGTTTACCGACAAATTTTTTTAGAAATAAGTAAAAGTGATTTTTTTAAATCTGGTGAATTTTAGATATCGAAATGTCTTTCGCGAGAAGTTTACAAGAAGAATTAAACGAACCAGATGAGTTGGATACGTCGTCAGGCTGCGATATGTCTTTTGAATTGTCTTGTGATATTGATACTAGTGATCATGTAGCTTTCTGTAGCCCTGGACCAAGGAAATTAGAATTTTCTGGATGTGATAACAATAATTTAACACCTGGACCAAAGAGTGGATCGTTTAGTCCTCCTTATAAAAGAGTTAGGGCTTTAAGATTATTTGATAGTCCTTTGACACCAAAGACCATTATACACAATTCTTCAGCAGATACCCCTGTTCCTAGAAGCAGACTATTTGGTAAACCTAGGGCCGTAGCATCGGCATATCCTAGAAAGGAAGAAAGACCCACAGCAAATGTAAATCCATTCACACCCAATGGTAAAAATTATAGTCTATTATTTTATTAAATACTTTTTACATGTTCAATTTTAATATTGCTACGAATCATAAATTACATAATATTTTATATATTTCTTTTTTTAACGTTAAAATGCATGTTTCTTTGTGGGAATATGAAAGAGTTGCTAGTATTCAGTTAACATCTTAAACTTAATTGATGTAAGTGTCTACCGAGGTGTCTACATATGGAAGAAAATTGATAAAAAACCCGTTTTACAATAGCTGCCATCTGATGTTTGAGAAAAAGATGCTTGAATAAACATAATATTTTGATTCATAAAAGTGCCATTTTTTCCAGGTATGTTACTGTCAAAAAAACGGACTAGGTCCATAAGATCTTTATTAGGATCACCTGATGTGAGACCACCAAAATTTGATTTAAATGAAAGTGATGCATCAGATGTGGAAATAGAACAGCCAACAAAACGAGTAGCTTTACAGGAGAATAATATTTCTAGATACCATCAAGAGTTTGTGGAGCTGGAACTGATAGGTAATTCATAATTTAAGATTATTACATCTAGTAAAAATATACTTTAAATTGAAACAAATAACTGTTTTACAATTCTTTTTTCAAGTAGGTATATTTGAGTGGTTTTGTGTATTATCAAGTCTTGTTTGCTTTTAGTGAAATAAATTAAGGGTTTTTGAGAGTTTCATTGAATGTTTCCTTGTGTGCTTTTGTCTGAATTGTGTTATATTCAATGAAATACTGTCCCAATTATTGCTTGATTATTTTTGTTGAGTTATTTTGGAGAAATTGAGAGTTTTTGAGTGTTTTATTCATTGTTAGTGTGTTATTAGATGCTATAACATCTTATTCATGTTTGATTTAAATGCTAAGTATCTTAAAAATATTTGTTGAACTTGCTCTATTTTGTGAATGTAAGATGCATATTCTGGATTCCCATTTGAAGAAGCCTAATATAGTATTCAAATAATGCATTTTTTCAGGTAAAGGACAATTTGGATCAGTTTACAAGTGTGTTAATAGATTAGATGGATGTGTTTATGCTGTGAAAAAATCAACTAAACCTGTAGCTGGTAGTGTTTTCGAGAAAACTGCTCTGAATGAAGTATACGCACATGCTGTTTTAGGTGAGTAACAATACTAATTAAGTTATTTTGTATATCAAAGTAGTGATTCATAAGCTTTTATTTTACATAATTAAATACATAAAGTAAAGACCAGAAATTGGTACTATGATCATTTTATTTCTCTAAAGTTGATAATGTAGGCTTGTGCTGAATATAGTTGTGTACCGTTTATATAGATATATTGTGCACAAGTAAGATGTAATATACAATACAATTCCTGTTGAATACATTAATTTCCATTGAAACAGTTTGTTGATAATTTTTCTGATTTAACTCAGAACCGATTTATTTAGGATATATTTATATATAAAAATATCTTTCAATGAATTTACACCATCTTTTCTTAATTTTTAGGAAAGCATCAACATGTAGTTCGATATTATTCTGCCTGGGCTGAAGATAATCATATGATAATTCAAAACGAGTATTGCAGTGGGGGTTCTTTAGCAGATAAAATATCACAAGAACCTCTTAGTGCACAGGAGCTTAGGACATTGTTACTACATGTTGCAGAAGGCTTGAGGTAAATTTAATTGAGTAATTATTATTCAATTAACTGAATTTTAAACTCCACATGTTTTTTAGGTACATCCATTCCGAAGGCTTAGTACACTTGGACATAAAACCTGGTAACATATTTATTTCAAGAGAAAAGAAAATGCACGTTACCAATTATGATTCAGCAGATGATGGATTTGAAGACTTGGACGATAATTCATTATTGGAAGAAGAACTCACTTATAAAATTGGCGATTTGGGTCATGTAACCAGCATACAAAATCCACAGGTGAAAACACGATATTTAAAACCTTTTAAATGAATAGAAAATATGTGAAAATGAATTTTTTTAGGTTGAAGAAGGTGATTGTCGTTATCTACCAAATGAAATTCTCCATGAAGATTATACTCACTTAATGAAAGCCGATATTTTTGCGTTGGGACTTACAGCTTTAGAAGCTGCCGGAGCCGGTGCTTTACCGAAAAATGGAGACCAATGGCATTCACTGCGAAATGGAGAACTGCCTACTTTACCTCAAAAACTAAACCGTGATCTTATCGACCTTATCAAGCAAATGATACATCCTGATCCTACACACAGGTAAAAAATATACAACAAACATTTCTTTGTACTGGGTGTCCAGTAAAACTGACATAAAATGAGCTCTAGATTTTGCAGTTTTTTTTTCATTCTAATATGATTTTTTTATTGTTATTATTATTTATAAACCAATGAACTTGAAATCAGACCTCCTTGGAACTGTACTATTACTAGGTACCTATGTTCTTTTGAAATTGTCATGAACCTAACAATACCCCATTCACTCATTTTCTATTCTTTTTGTATGAGATTTTGTAAAAATTGTTTGAACTCCTTTTTTGGATAGAATCGAACACTATGAGAATTTACTCTGTAAGTTCCTTGTGGCATTACTTATTATTTTTTGTGAATCAAACCACAATACGTTGAGATCTATACTAACAAAAACGAAACCAAAAAATGAAGAACAATCTTCAAAAAATTGCATATATCAGATATCTTGTGAATGCGACAAATTCCATTTAGGTGAAACATCTAGACCAATGAAAGTCCGAATAAGTGAACATAAAAAATATATCAAAGATAGGGAGTTCTTTAAGTCCGGTATTTGTAAACATGCTTAGGAAAAGAGGCATGAAATTCAATGGGATTCGACAAAAATAATATTGAAAGAGCCCAATAATAAAAGACGAAAAATCAAAGAAAGTGCTTTAATACAACTAAATGCAGATGAATGTGTATAGTCAAACGCACTCGTATCGTGCGGGTTCAAAGGTCACTAACCATATGTATCAAATCAAAAAACACAGAGGTTACCAAAATGTGAGATAACAAATACACCCGGAGAAAGAAGAAGATTATTTTAACCAACATGAAGATAGCTACATAGACATACCAAGATAGCTACTCATATATTGTCACTTTGAATTGTCAAACTGACATTTAAATAAAAACTTCGCTGGTGGAAGACTTTTTAGAATCGCTGAAAACTAAATACATATCCTTCTTTTTCCCATCAAAATTGCATAAGTCTGTCTTATTTATCTTACGGACTTTATTTGGAAGTTATAATTGGGTTGGTTGGGACACATATGGAGGACAGGTACAAAGTCAACAATATTTGCAATGATGGAATGGAAACCTTGTGATAAGCGGAGGAGAGGAAGACCTAAAGCTACGTGGTTACAGGAAGTTATAAGTGACCGCAATAGCATAGGAATAAGGCAGTGGAAGGAAAAAACAAAAGATAGAAAGAAATGGCGTCAGATTGCCAAAAAAATATAAGGAAATGAAGGAAGAAAAGGGGATTGATCCACCCCAAAAAAAGGATTTAGAGAGCTTTTTAAAGCGGCGCTACCCCCTCGGGAGTGTTAAGCCAATATGTATGTATGTATGTATAATTAAAGGTAATAAAAAAAAACATAAACTGTGAGTATGTCTTTGATGAATCGTATGACCCGCACGATAAGAGTGCGCTATAGTCAGCTAGTATTTCAGCCGAATTTAGTCAAATTTGGTTACCAATGTTAGAAAGAGAAATTTCCAATAATCAATTACCTGCTTTATCAGGATAGCATCATAAGTTTTTATCCAGGTTTTCTTATGATTTATCATAGGAATAGTTGTTAATCGATACACACTTCAATACACAAAATCACCAAACTGAGTCATACATATTTTGAAAACAAAAATAATCGTACACAAAAAAGTAACAACAAACGCGTTTTATTAACATTTCCAAAATAAGCGAAAAAAAAAACGCTATCCCAATAAAAACCGTTCCTGGAACGTGCACTTCACTGCACTTCTAGTAGAATATCATATCGTTAGAATGGCATAAAATAAAATATTTTATTTCACATTTTACCAGAGGTGTGATCTACTATTAATGGACCTTAATAAAATTTGACAACAAAGTTTTGTAGTCTTAAACTTCAAAATATTATTGATTGTCTAGTTGTCACATTTTTTTCGTTGTGTCAGATAGGGACCAAAAAATTATTTTATTACTAGTTAATCTTGACAACGGTAGCTGGAACGCTACCGAAACGTCGAAATAAAAAATAAAAAAAACATTATGGTGGTTTGTACTATTACTAGGTACCTATGCTCTTTTTTGGATTTTTGTCATAGAATCGAACACTATGAAAATTTTGCAATTTTTTTTCTTGTTTTAGACCTTCATCTACACAGATACTGCACAGCAGGGCACTATTTCCCGACAGTACGAAATCGAAAGCAGAATTGACGCGAGAATTGAATGCTGAAAAATTGAGGAATGAAATGTTAGTGAAGCAGCTAAAAGAAGCGGCAATTTGTATAAAAACGATCGCTAGCGAAACCGTAAAATTGCCGAATGCGGCAAAAATGAACTCTAGGTTGATAGGTAAAAAAGTGAACAGGAGTATCAGTACTACCACTTTTTAAAAACAAAAAGTGAGTATGTGTTAACGACACATTTTTTTATCACCTCTTATTGTATTAGTATATTTGACGAAAATGTTTACTAATGATGATTCTCTTTTTTGTTATGAAAAAAAAAATGGGACAGTGGTTTTCAGTTGAACTTCCCTAAATCTATTATTAAGTGTTAATTATTGATAACGGCCGATTTATATCGGCATATTGAATAAATTTGGCTGTAATGGATAGAAAGTAAATAAAAATACACGTATACGTTCAATTAACAGATCGACTAATGCATTATGTGGGTTAATTTTTAGATAATTAAATATTTTAATATAAAATGTATCTAGATTTGTTTTTCCTTTTTACTCTTCCCAATATAGTTAGGGAGGAGAGGTCGCTAAATGGTGACATTCTCGAGCGCCGTCGAGACCTATCAAAATCGAAAGATGAAGTAATTTCGAAAAGAAAAGCTCGTATGGTAAAAACCATATTAGCGGTGGGTATGGCGTGTACGGTTCTTCAAAAATGTTAAAAAAAAACAGTTACTTGGGCATTCTCGAGCGCGTCAGATATTCATACCACGTATGCCCCAAGTGCCGCTGATAACAACGGTATACTAATCTGCCGGTGTGCGTGGTGGGGGTAGGTATTTAAAGTAGACAAAAAAAATTTACTCGAGAGCGTCAAATTTTCGAAAGGGGTGTTAAGTAGGCCCCAAGGAAGCTCTCTTTAAAAAAACTGACGATTTCGGCGTGACGATAAGTTACGAATAATTTTTTTAAAATGCAAAAAAAATAGTACATTGTTTACCGGGTAGGAAAAGCTTAACATTCCTGGACGACTGTGAAGATTGCTAAGTCGAGGCGCAAGCCGAGACTTAGCAACACAGAGTCCAGGAATGTGGCTTTTCCTACGAGGTAAACATACTATTTTTCCGCAAATCGTTTAAAATTCGACAGATATTGATTGATTAAAAAAAACGCGATAATTTTATTCCCAAATAAATGGTGCTTTGAAATTCCTAATAAAATTACTTGGGTTACTATGGAAACGTATTGAGGTTGAATTGTCAAACTTGACGCTTATAAATTTAATTGCTGGTGTTCTCGAAAGTAAAATGATAAGTGATGATGAAATTTCCATTCCTGGGACTCCTCCAGAGCTGGTTGAGGCAGTGAATACTGCTTCATTAGAATTATTGCCAAAGAAATCAAGACAAAAGTACGAAAATGCATACAGACGTTTTATGGATTATCGCATGAGTAAAAATACGAGTTCTTTCTCAGAAAATGTTGTAATGGCATACTTCCTAGACCTTTGTTTAAAGATGAAATCTTCAACATTATGGGCCAATTATTCAATGATGAAGTCAACCCTTGCACTTAAACACAATGTAGATATATCTACATACTCAAAACTTCGTTCTTTATTGAAACGGCAAGCTCAAGGTTATAGGGCAAAGAAATCTAAGATTTTAACCAAGGAAGAAATTGAAAAATTTATCCAGGAAGCTCCAGATAAAGAAAATTTAATGATTAAGGTAATTTACAAGGTTTTAATTTCTATTTAGATTATAGCTTTATTTATTTTTTAGGTGGCTGTAATATTTGGTATTTCTGGGGCCTGTAGAATGGATGAGTTAGTCCGAATGACTGTACACGATATAGAAGACTTAGAATCTAAGCTTTTAATCAGCATACCTGATTCGAAAACCAACAAACCAAGATCATTTGTAATTAATCAGATCTACTTGCATGTTTATCGAAAGTATGTTTCGTTAAGACCAGAAAATATGAACAGTGACCGATTTTTCTTTAAATATCAAAGCGGAATGGGTTGTAGACAAGTGGTAGGAATTCATCAATTTAGAAAAATGCCCAAAATAGTTGCTACTTATTTGAACTTGGTAAATCCGGCAGAATATACTGGTCACTGCTTTCGTCGGTCTTCTGCAACAATATTGGTTGACTCTGGTGCCGACATAACTAGTTTAAAGAGGCATGGCGGATGGAAGTCATCAAACGTTGCTGAAGGATATATCGAAGAATCGCTTAACAATAAGGTTGAGGTGGCAAATAAAATTTTCACAGTACAAAATATTCAACAAAATGACCCTACCACCCTGCATGTTGTCCAAAATGTTTCTCATAGTTCTAAGAGTGTTCCTCCAATGTTCAATATTATTGTACTAACTGTCAAATTACTGTAAATATAACAAATTGATCTTAAAAATGTATTCAGCAATGACTTGATGTTTTCAAAATATAAATTAATTCCTTATAAGCAATGTGTTTTCAATCATTTATGTAGAACACTAACAACTGTACGGAAATATCATTTCCTTACTGTAAGGAAATGTCCTGACTTTTTCTTCAAGAAATTTTGACAGGAATGTCAAAATTTTCTAGCGATTTGCGGAAAAAGTTCTTTTGAAATACTCGAGCGCGTCAGATTTTCATAGGGGAGGTTTATCTCGGTATCCTCGAAGCATATTTTCTTAATATGACAAAAATGTTGGTGGGTTCTCTTAATCTGACCAAAAAAGATTTTTTTTGTTTCTGGAAGGCATATTTCTGTGAAGCGCTCAGTCTGTATTTCATGTTTATGGCATTCCTCTTTTTTGCTTAAAATCTTCACTTCGTTTTTCTTACGGTACGTCAAAAAAACAATTTGAGGATCAACAGGCTATTGAATAATATAAATAAATGAAACTGTACATGTTAATAATACTTTTGTACAGATACGCGTAACTTTTTCCGAGTCCACCAAAACTGCCGAGAAGCTTTAAAAAAAATTGAGATATAATGAAAGTTACATAATTTAATCATCGTTGTTCCATATCAATTTTTTTAACACCCTCCGTTTTCGAGAGTTTGAGCTTTCATGATGCTTTAAGTCCAAAAGTTTTAACTTTGGACAAAAATGTAAAAAGACCTTTTTTTGTGTAAAATAAAATTACCTTTTTTTTATTTAAATTTTTTTTTGTAAAATGTATCGTTTGTTTTTCAGTAAGTTAGAATATATTCTTCGATACGCATCGACAATGGAGGTCATTAGCGTCATTGTGGTGTACAAAAGTTACAATAAAGAAAAATTATATAAGATTCAGAACATCGGTTGTTTTAAGAAACGCCTTCAAATTTTGCACATTACATGAGGGTCCTAGTAAGTCCGCTAATTCACATGCTTGAAGCTGCGCCTGCTGTCGCTTCGCCATTAATGAGCAGGTGCTTGACAGTTAACGTTTCATTACAATAGTCACCCTTTGGTTTAGGATCGTTGCTGAAGAGATGGCTGTGTGTTAGCCAAGTGTGGCCTAAGCGTAGTCTGGTTAGAAGCACTTGATCACGGCGATTTTTGGGTAATATAGGCCATGGTTTTGTTGACTTTTTGACCTCGCTTAACTCAGTTTTCGCACTTTTCCACCAGTTTTCCCACGCACTCTTCACTTGAGCATTAACTGCACTTTTTACATCCGCGCTCACTGATAAACTAGTTCTTTTTTCAATTTCTTGGGAAATTAAACCGCAATATTTTTGAATTCTTTATTTCAACGTTTCGGTAGCGTTCCAGAAACCGTTGTCAAGAAAAAATAAGTAGAAATTAATTTTTATCCCTAACTGACACAACAGAAAAAATT